>PNEQ01090837.1:0-12668 GCA_003012365.1 Medauroidea extradentata
TATTTCATCATGTTTCGGATGTGCTAGCAGTCACGTCCGCCGCCCTCGAAGGGTTAAGACGCAGTTGGGACAGGTATCTATGACGTAGGTTCGGCGGTTTTCCCACTATGAGCCACCTGGGCTTTGAGTCATCGGCCAGCCCTCAAGGTGTTACGAAACAGCCGCCGACCACTGGCCTCCAGGAACATGGCACGCAACAGTATTTTCATACTTTCCTCTTCCACAAACCATAGCCCTAGGATATATTTTTGGTAAAGTACTTGACATATATGATAATGGAAACATCCATTAATTTGTCATGCAGAATCGTTGCAAGAGAATTCTTGAAAGCTAACTTATAATTTCCTTACAATGATTCTGCACGACAAATTAATGAAAGATTCCATTATTGTTTACGTTAAGCAGTTTACCAAGAATATATCCTATGTTTTATCGAAGATAAATTTTTCATAATACAACTTGAATAATTTTTATGGCTCAAAAACCGAAAATATAATAAAATTGCCTAACACTGCCCCTTCCTTAAGTGGCCAGAATTATTTTCTGTATACAGCTTGTTGCACAAATCTAGCCAGTATTCAGGTGAAATTCTCACTTTTAGAGGAACAAGGAAAGGTTACGTGGACATAGGGCCGAAAATGCGCTGTTTCTGCACTACCAGTTCACAGTAGACCTACATGACTAGTGCATGGGCTGGATCATGCTGGAATTTTTTCGCGAGAAGATTTTTACCCCACTTCGTTTCAGTACCTTACGTGCACACCTTTTAGTTCTGCTTCGTGGTCTGTGATTGGATGTTGTAACTCCCATCGTCTTAGAATTCCATCGGTACATCACAAGCGTGTGATGTTGCAGTTAACCATGTTCTGACTGGTACAGTCTAATAACTGACGCCTCTGCACGAAGACACGCTGCAAAGACCATGAAGCAGAGCTGCAGATGTGCACGCAAGGCAATCGAACAAACCTGTGTAAAAATCTTGTCGCCAAAACTTCCGGTCCCTACACTCTAAAAAATAGTTTGTTAATTTACCAAACGTGCGTAGTATAGGAGCGCTAAGGTGGTAGAAATGGTAGAATTGTTTCCCAGACATCCATGGTAGCTCTCCTGAACTTTTTATAAAACAGTCAAATGTATACTGAAGTTACCATACTGCGTCTGGGATAATAACTTCCTAAACATTCGAGGAAGTTTTTTTACAGTGCACTCTTGAACATGACAGATACCAGCTATTGGTCTCCGACCGATTCTCACCTCTAACGGGGGTGCCGTATTTAATTAAGAAAATACATAGAACTATATTGCGTAATTTCGCTTCCAACCATGCACGCAGTAAGACAACTAGAATTAATGTTGAATTGTATGCAGCAACGGCTAGTGATATTTTTCAAAGGTTAAACTTTTAGTGCTCACTTTATCCCGAATGACTGATACGACTCGTCTGACATGTAGTTGCAAATAAGTCTTTAGGACGTGTGTGCTCCGCACGATACACCACCCGCTACGGTGGGAATATAGCAATTGGAAATCCCAATTCGTATCCTAAACCGTAAGGCCCGTCCAAGGATAAGAATGACGTACTCGTGTTTCGATCTTCTTGGATCTCTTCAGGTAAGGGTAGGTTGTAGATTTCAGCAACCACCTTACGACACGGTTTACAGATTTTCGTAAACTTAGAGGTTGGCGTGAAAGGTACAAGAAACTTGACACCTTTAAATACAGCAATGTTAAAATACAACCAACTGAAATCGACATTACTGTGTTTTATATGATTAATAAAATAATATATATTTTTTAAACGAACAGTATAGATTTATACTGTCTGAACAATTTATCGTACATGCGCAAGAATCAAGCGACGTGTCCAGAGAGGTTAGACATTTCCCGTCGTTAGACGGTATGCGCGGAAACATACGAAATTGCTGAAAATTAATCATAGCAGGGCTTTTATGAGTGCTCACTTTATCACGAACCGCCGGGTTTAATGGGACTGTAGGTATTATCCGATGTATAGAGAAGGTGATTTATCGGGAGAATGTTTTCTGCCAGCGTATTCTGCAAATCAGTGTATAGGTCGTTCGGAGTAAAGTGAGCACTAAAAATTTAACCTTTGAAAAATGTCACTAGTCGTTACTGCATATAATTCAACATTAACTATAGTTGCCTTACTGCATGTATGGTTGGCAGCGAAATAACACAACATAGTTCCGTGTTTATTCGTATTTAAATACAACAATACTGAAACAAATGAAACCGACAGCGATATAATTGTATTTTATATAATTAATTAACTTATTTTTTATCAAACTATGCAGGTACATATCGACTGAACAATTTATCTCACACGCGCAAACATAAAGTGACGTGTCCCAGGAGGTTAGACTTTTCCCGTCGTTAGCCGTTACGCGCGGAAATATACGAACTGGCTGGAAATAGATCTTTAGCAGGGCTTTTTCGAGTGTTCACTTTATTCCGAACCGCCTATAGCGTCCTGCGTCATGTATTGTTGGCCGACGGTTGTGTGCCACGGTGTAGTTATTTACGGACGAATCTCAGACGCTCAGTAGTAGCGCACCAGAATTGTCATTGGCCCAGTCAAATAGCGACTCGCCAGTAACGAAATAAAAGCGTTGGAAATAAATGCATTACATTGAAGTCTAGCAAACTGTCAACTTTTCCCTCACTAAATCAACTTCTCTACCGATGTAGTATTCATCAGTAACACGATCAGCCCACGCGCTGTGCACTGTAAGTCATAAGACCCGTGTAGTGCAATACGCCTACGTTTTCGGCCCCATCTTCATATAACATTGTCGGTCCCTCTAGATGTGAGCTTTGTTTCCCCAAAAATATTGAAATGGTAATTTTGCAACAATCTGTATAATGTACTAAACTACGCCATGTAGGAGCAAACTTAATGGACCGTTACACTTCTTACGGCCATGCTTTCTTGTTTGTATTATTATTATTTTTAGCGGTATCAATTTTTTTCACCTAAACTAGAGCAGATAATAAAAATCTGTTCGCCGGTCGTTATCCATGTTGGCTGATTTTTTCAAGGCAGTAAATACTATTTTAGAGATGATTTTTTTATTGCGGGAAAACTTGACTGTTTGCTTGATTTCAACGTACGTTAAGCTTATGAAAAGATACTGGCTTTCGCTTGTACTCGGAGCTGTTACCCTATTTGAATGAGCCAATAAGAATACCGCTATTGTAATATTTATTGCCTGTTATTGGTCTGCAGACAGCTACTTTGTGTCGTACGTATGTCACGTAATCATTAGGGCCCGGTAGTTTTCGCGAAAAGATTTTTTGCCCCACTTTGATTCAGTGTATTACGTGCACACCTGCAGTTCAACTTCATGGCTATTGACAGTGTTTTTGTGCAGAGTCGTTATTCATTTGACTGTGCCAATCAGTACACGGATAACTGTCACACATCACGTTTGTGATTTGCGGGTTTAACCTCCACACGCTGGGTGTTACGACATACAATCACTGACCACATAGCAGAGATGCAGGCGCGCACGTAAGGCACTGAAACAAAGTGCTGCAAAATTCTTTTCGCGAAAATTACCGGGCTCTAGTAATCATACATGTCACAACAAACTACGGTGTTTTCAAGGGCATGTTGGTACAAACAATTGTCGCGATAAACCGTCATCTGTAATGATGGTTTATCGCTGGAAAACTTGACTGTTTGCTGGATTTCAGTTTACGTTCAGCCTACCAGAAGATTATTGGCTCTCGCATGTACGTTGAGCTGTTACCCAATTTGACTGAGCCTATAAGAATTCCGCTCTTGTAATATTTGATGTATGTTATTGGTCTGCAGACAGCTACGGAGTGTAAGGCGTGTATCACCCAATCATACATGTTGTTAGAAACTACAGTGTTTTCAAGGGTATGTTGGCGAAAAAAAATCTTGCGATATACCATCATTAGAGATGACTAGAGGTACGTGAATTTCGCGGATTCATTTGAGGACAAACTAGAATTCAAACTTGTATAGGATTATGCCTTAGTTCGCAGTTGGCGCATAACTTGTTTGACACCTCCTGGAAGGCTGCGAGCCAGTTATAGAGAAGCATCTAATGCAGGCCCATTACAATAGCGTACTACTGTAGCAGCGAGCAGCGAATAAACCGTCCAAGTCTGCTTCAGTACGTAGATATATGTCGAGTTTAGTCTGCAGTTCAATGAATCCGCAAAATTCACCTACCTCTAGAGATGACTGTTTGCTGGATTTCAACACACGTTCAGCTGACCAGAAGATTACTGGCTTTATCTTGTACTTGGAGCTGTTACTCTACTGAGCCACTAAGAATCCCGATATTGTAATATCGGATGCCTGTTACTGGTCTACAGACAACTAGAAGTATATCACCGAATCATATATGTAGCAAGAAACTATAGCGTTTTCAAGGGTATGTTGGCACAAAAAATTTTCGCTGTATACCGTCATTTCTAACATTGTTTTAGCTAATTATGCAATTAACAATTAGTAGGGACCCTTATTTTTCGCGAAAAGAATTTTGCCCCACTTTGTTTCAGTTCCGTACGTTCATATCTACAATTATGCTTCATGGTCATTGGCAGCGTGTCTTAAGTGAAGAGCAGTATCTAATTTGACTGAGCCAATTATAATATTATTGTTCCTACAGCATCACATACCTGTGATTTGCCGGTAGAATCCCAAGGCTCGCGGCAGTTAAAATATCCAATCACTGACAACGGAACAGAACTGCAGATGCACGTAAGGCACCGAAACAAAGTTAAGCAAAATTCTTTTCGCGAAAAACAAGGGTCCCTAACAATTACCTATCAGTAGAGACACTGGTAAATCGCGGGAATAGCTGACTGTTTGCTAGGCTCCAACGTGATGTATATATAACACTGAGTGTTTCGTATCAACATTGGTTATCGTTTATTTGTAGCATTTTGTCTCTCTACAACAGGCCCAGTTAGAACTGCACAGCTTGGACACACAGCGTGTGTGATGTATCCCAAAACTCTTCACACGTGTCACAGTTAATATAATACAGTTTATTGGTGACTATTTTAAACATTTTCGCGATTTTCCAGTGTCTCTACCTATCACGGCAAAACCCATTTTAAACAAAACTGCCAAACAGATTTTTTTATATGGTTTCTCGTTTAAGCTTAAAAAATAAGTATCGCAAAAGTAGTGTAGCTAGAAACAAGAGCCTTAATGCCCTGCTTCAGTGACTTGCAGATCAGCCCACGATATAAAATTAACCAATCGCTAGCCCTTCGGGGAGAAAGAGCAGGAGAAAGCGATGCTCCTAGTTTCCGTATGCCTTCTGGGCGTGTGGCGCGGGCGAGAGTGCAACATGTGAAAGCGGCTAGAAGCGATAACATGTCTATGATATGCCCGTGCAGCGAGCCGTACATTATTATAGCGGAATACGTCTATATGGCGGTATGTAACGATACGTACGCCCCACGACAAAGTCTCCCACACGCTGGTCAAAGAGGAAATGGGAGGGAGCAACTGATATAAGAGTGTAGGTTATATATTACTGTTATTTCATGGTACGTGGAACGAATTTCGTAGTATAAACGTTTACTTGAGGAAGTTTTACCTTCACCGTCGTAAAATGAAATGTTAAGAAAACCGCGACCCGTGCGCTTAATAATAGTTTCCTGTCCGCTATGACCTCCGAACCAAGGTTCTGGGTTCGAAGGGGCTGCGGTGGCACTAAGGCGATCCGGGTTCGATTCCTGGTGGGGTCGGTCCCCGGATTTCGCATGTGGGAATCGTGGCGGACGATGTCGTTGGTCGGCGGATATTCTCGGGGACCTCTCGTTTCCCCCGCCCTTTCATTCCGGCGCTGCTCCATACTCACCTCTTGTCACCCCTCACCACGATGTTTAGTGCTGACCAAAATCTCTCACTCACTCTGGGTTCGACTTCCTCTAGATCGTCATTATCCTTCTTTTAATATGTTTATTTTATTTCAAAGAGATAGTAACGCACCCGAACAAATGTCGATAAACATTACAGTAAGGTAAATTAGTACAAATGAAGCATATTTATTCAAACAGTGTGTCTAACATCCATAATTAGAGATGATGATTTATCGCGGGGAAAACTTGACTGTTTGCTGGGTTTCACCGTACGTTTAGCTTATCAAAATATTACTTGCTATCTCTTGTGCGTGCAGCTCTAACCGTATTTGACTAAGCCAATAATAATCCCAGTACAATATTTGATGCCGGTTATCGGCCGGCAGACAGCAATGTTGTGTCAGATATTCCATTACCCAGTCATATACATGTTGCTAGAAACTGCAGTGTTTTGAAGGGTAGGTTGGCACAAAACATTCTCGCGATATAATACCATTATCTCTATCCATAGTCAACCCGTTAAGGTGGCCGTCTGCCGTGGTCGCCGAGTGGTGTGCAGGGCTTTGGCCGTTACCAGATTATTCGAAATCTGCTGGTCGCACATACGTGATGTCTGTCTGCTTAAGAACAGCATTTAAGAACGTTACTCATGTGTGTACATTTCAGGTTCACCAGAAACCATTAAAGCAAATTTTCTAGCGAAAATGGGGGCTTCTTAAGGGTGCTGCCTACCCGCGCGTGAGAGGCTCAAAAGCGACGGAGCAGTAAGGTTGACTTTGAAGCGCGCGTCTAATGCCGCGTCGCCTCAACGAGCCAAGCTCTGAAATAGCGTGCATGCTTCCCGCCGAACGGTTTTTACTATGGGACACTAAGCGGTGACCATATAATTTTATTGATTGAAAGTCTGCAACTATGTTCAGTGCAAGTCGCAATCTGAGTTTCACATACATCCGGTTAGTACATTTTGAAGTACGGAAGTGTGAAAAGGCCGTTATTAGCCACGTTGGAGGGCTTAGAAAGAGTGTTTTTGATGATCGTGTCGTCTTAACAATGAGGTTTGGACCTTGTCTGAAGTTTGTTTTCTTTTCGTACGTTGGCACAATGAGCACACGTGGAATATTTTCGTAGAAAAAAACCTGTTTTCGAACACGCTGCAACGCATTTGAAACGTGCTGTAGGCGGCCGCCTTAAGCATGAAAATCTTGGCGCGGAATCTTTCAAAGGGGTTTACACCTGAACAACAGACCTTTATCGTTAATATTACTCCGTAAAGTGATAGTTTCACCATTTAGTGTCACATGGAGGCTAGTTGTCGGTGAGAAGACTGCACGTCAGTTCAGTGACTTGCGTCTAGAGGCTATGAAGAGACGTGATGCGCGTGCTACCTCGTCCTTACCGCTTCCGTAGTTCTGGGCCTGGAACGTGCAAAATACGTCCACGCAGACGGCCATCTTAATAGCAGCGTCGTAGTGACCAAAATGAAGGAAACTTTTGTTTACAGATCTTTAAGAACCCTGTACAACAGGCTTTAAATGCCATGTTTGAGGTAAAGAACCATGCAGGTGACTGGTTCTCTAGACAACTGCCTTTCTTAGCGGGTTGCGGAAAAGCCACGCAGTGGTTTGATCGTTGGCTTTTCCCAGTGGGACGTCACGATTCCACTACACCTCTGATGTACAAATTCTTGATTTTTAAATTGAAATATTTGTTTTAGAGTATAAACAAAAATGAATGGTAGGTACTTTTAGAACCAGTTTTAGGTATACCTTTTTTTAACATTTTGCACTAAATTCGCATTACTTGTTAAATAAAAATTTGCCAATTTTTAAGGCAAAGAACATATACATAAAATTGGTTCAACAAGCAAATATTTTTATTTATACATTAAAACAAACAAGTATTACTACTTAAAAACCGAAAATTTGTATTGAGGGTGTAGTGGAATTTTAAGCTGTGATCCTACTTTTTTAATTACGAAAAAAAAAAAAAAAAAAACAATGTCCAACGTGCGCATCTCTATTTTGGTTTTAGGCCTACGTTTCCGGTTGGTGTTTTTTATGCGACAGCAGTCTGGAAAATACGTTTTTAACCATTTGGAGGTTCTTGGAAACAAGTTTTTTTTTAAACATGTTTTCTAGAAAACGAAAATAGAGAAATGTATTTTGTTATCGTAGATGAAGATATCGAACACACGTTTAGTAGTACGTGAAAACATCCTCCTGACACGCTGCAACAATATGCATGCGTCAACTGATGGCAAACTTACCAGCCATATGGAATAATTGGTTGCAGCATATCGACTTGAACGGCAGCCAGTTCCCCGAAAAGGACCCCTAGGAACTCGCCTCCCCTCCCTTTCACCCTGCCGCCATCCTCGCAATCTCGACGCCAGACAAGACGTGGGCAGGTGAGGCTAGGCCCCGGCTCGGAGGGCTATATTTACCGACCTGCGCCCGCGCAATACACTCGACGGCGACCCCTCGCGTTCCCGCGACGTGTCTTCCGGCCTTGCGATACCACCCGAGACCGCCAAGCGACGTCCCCGTTAACCGGCAGCGATACGTCGCACTTGACGTCGACTGCTTGGTCCTGCTCGCCCCAACGAACACTGACTCGCCAAAAACGGCTTCTTCGACCGCGGCACATGTCCTTTCAGAGGTGCGTACATACAGAGCCCTAGGTCCATCGAGCGTTAAGACATTCGTAGAGACAGGACATTTCGCGAAATGATTTTTGCCTCACTTTGTTTCAGTGCCTTACGTGTGCACCTGCATTTCGGCTTTGTGGTCAGTGATTGGATGCCTTAACTCCCAGCGTCGTGAGGTTAAACCCGCAAATCACAGACGTGATGTGTCGCAGTTATCCGTGTACTGATTGGCACAGACAAATGAATATCGACTCTGCACAAAAACACTCTGTCTATAGCCATGAAGTTGAGCTGCAGGTGTGCACGTAAGACACTGAAACAAAGTGGGGCAATAATCTGTTCACCAAAATATTCCCGTCCGTAGACATTCGAAAAGAAGAGGGAAAAACCCAATATTAGGGGAGATCAGTACCCGCCATTTTGGAATACTGGAACTTCTGCGTTTAATTTGGCCAACGAATGTTCTATAATGTTTTATGCTTCGACAAGGCAAAGGGTATAGTTTCTTACAGTGTATACAGTGAGAATTGCTTTTACTACATAGGTGATTCGGAATAAATGACCACTCAGCAAAGTCCTGCTTAACTTCTATTTTCAGCCAATTCGTATCTTTCCGCGCGTAAAAGCTAACGAGCGACGGGACATATCTAACCTCTCTGGACACATCACTTGATGTTTGCGCGTGCAAGATAAATTGTGCAGTCAACATGAATCGATACAGTTTAGTAAAATGAAGTTATGAATTACATAAAATACAGTTATATAAATTTCTGTTGGCTTCGTTTATTGTTGTATTTAAATGGGAAAGTACACGGAACTATTCTCAGTTAACTCTAAGTTGAGTTCTGAAGTAAGCAAATACCGTAATATCATTGCACTTCGCTAGCTTCTAATTGGCTCAATTTGTGCATCGCGCCGACGTACTATTTCCAACCGACGAAAGTGTGTACAGTCGGTATCATAGGAAACAACAACGCCGTATATATTAAAACAATATTGCGTGAAAATTTCGTACGTATTATCGACATAGAGAAACAAAAATTACATAAAAACTTGATAAAAATATTGACATCGTGTGCAATTACAGTATAGTTCAAAATTTAATTGTAATTGTCAAGTCATGACTAACGATTGTATTCAAATATTCTGGTATTAACGTAACCAAAATTTGGTACTACATGCAGAAAAAAAGTTGTCAACAAAAAGAGCGATTAAACTTACTGTAAAGCCCTCCTGGATTATTCTGTACTTTGTTGTGGAAAAATGACGTTTTATAAATCACCAAACATTCTGTCGATAATTCACGGCACACATTGTTTATATATATATATATATATATATATATATATATATATATATATATATATATATATATATATATATATATATAAAAGAATGCTATGCGAGATTTTTATTCTTGCCTTATAAACATCACCCCAGTTTGTTTAGTAATGAAGACATATCCACGTTTCGAAAACCATGCAAGACATTTTTACTATTCACGTCCAGCATCACATAACCTAATCCGCAAGCGACGTAAACATAAACCGACGCGAGGACGGAACAAAATTGATCAAGGAACGTTGGTTCGGACCACGCGGCCGTGGATATAAATATATATATATTATAATGTATATATATAATATATATATAAAATGTATATAATATATATAATGTATATAATATAAATATAATGTATATAATATATATATATAAAATGTATATAATATATATAAAATGTATATAATATATATAATGTATATAATATATATACAAAATGTATATAATATATAGAATATATATATATAGAATGTATATAATATATATATCCTATATATATAATATATATATAATGTATAGAATATATATATATATATATATATATATATATATATATATATATATATAATGACGCAGCATAAGTTTCGAATATTTACATTGTAAACGGATAAGGCACGGACTTCTATTGACACTGTATTTGGGAATATTATTTTAGCACCGGCTACGCTGTGTTTACTGCTCTTCAATGCATGCAACAAAGTTGTACAGTAGTGCGCAATCAACAGCTTAGCTTGCAACTACAGCTCAACACACGCCACGGCGTACCTGTGGTTTGCACAACCGCTTCGTGATTTCCTAACCTGTTACATGTTTCCCTCCGGCTACAAGCGAGTAGGGTTTGTAATTTCACAGGAAACGCGTTGACTCTTTTGACGGTGTCTCAATCAAAGTTTTTTTTTACGTTGACCTTTTTTGTTTTTATAAGTAGTTGCTGATAGTTTTCATGAAAAGATTTTTGCATCACTTTGTTTCATTGCCTTACATGCTTATCTGTAGCTTTTTCTTCGTGATTATTGGCAGCGTCGTTTGTGTAGCGGCCTCATTTATTTGACTCTGCCAATCAGAACAAGGTTACTGCGACACCACACGTCTTTGATAAGCGGGTGGAACCTCCCGACACGAAGAGTCATTAGTAGAGGCACGATTATTTCGCGTATTGATTCTAGGTCAGGTTGAACGTCAATAATGTAATCTTCACTCCTCCTCCTGTGATTAGGCGAGAGCGGTTTTAACACACATTTGACGACTGCAAGCCAGTAATAAATAAGAAAACAAGTCCTGGGAATATCACGTGCTACACGTTTGTACTGTCAGAAGCCGATGGATATTCGACTTCAGCCGGTACACGTATATAACTGAGAAGTTTATGCTGCTGCCAGACGAATACTCGAAATACTCGTGCCAGTTATAAGCATCGAATCACTAGAGGCACGTCAATTCCGCGGATTCATCTGGCAGTAGCCTAGATTTCTCAGTCCTGTACACGCACTGCACACAGTCGATTATTCATTGGCTTACAACCTTACAAGTGAATAACAAGCGATAACTCTAGGAATTATTTCCTTATTTACTACTGGCTTGCGGTAGTCAAACGCGTTTCGTGACAGCCGCCAGTTAATCACACACGTGATTATGAAGTATACTTTTTGGCGTTCAACCTGACCTGGAATGTATCTGCGAAATTGACGTACCTCTGCGAATCACTGATAACGAAGCGGAGTTGCAGGTGTGCGTGTAAGGAACTGAAACAAGTTAATGCAAAAATATTTTTGCGAAAACTGCCTGTGCCTAGGTATAAACACTTGCACTGTAATTTGCAAATGTTACGTATGCATTTTATGACTGGATTCAGTTTTTTCGACGTACTCCATTGCAAAATGAATGACTGTCAATGAAAACTCAACAAATAATAGAAAACCATAAAATATGCAGAGTATGCTTTAGTCAGCAAGATACATTAAATTGCAAAATGGAATCGGGTCAAATAAAAACAAGGAACAAACAGCTAATAAATAATAACAAATAAAAAAAAAACAAGTAACATGCGACACAACGATGAGACGAAACAAAAAACACAGTAGATATCAGACACGAACAGAAAAATAACAAAACGACACAACGAAGAGACGAGACAAAACACAACAGATATCAGACACAAACAGACAAGACAAACGACACAATGATGAGACGAAACAAAATACAGTAGTTTTCCAGACAGACAGTGTTACGTTTCGGGAACTGGAATCTGTTCCCGTCATCATCCCTTTATTATCTGTTTGTTCCTTGTTTTTATTTGACCCGATTCCATTTTGGAATTTCATGTTGTGTATGTATCTTGCTGACTAAAGTATACTCTGCTTATTTTATGGTTTTCTATTATTTGTTTAGTTTTCTTTGACAGTCATTCAATTTGCAATGGAGTACGTCCAAGAAACTGAATCCAGTCCTGCACTCCCATTGCACAGTTCTTTCAAAGATCATGCATTTTTATGTTAATCTGCGAAACCTAATGTTACATTTATCTTTACAAGATTAATTCATTTGAATAAGGTGGTTCCCTTAGGTAGACAGCGTTTGTGTGTGTGGTACAAAATCAATTGATCGGTAAGCATGCCGCTGTGATACACCTATGTAATACAGTATCGTTTCTACGCGTAAGAAACTCAACTGGCGTACATTGTTTGACTATTTTTTCCACGTAAAATTCTGATCGTATCGTTTTATTTTTGCGTAATATGGTTTAAAGTACAACGTCTGCTTCTATGTTTGTCTCTTTCTAATCCGAGTATTATTTTCTCACCTACGT
>PNEQ01090837.1:12768-46188 GCA_003012365.1 Medauroidea extradentata
TTTTTTTTTTTTTTTTTTTTTTTTTTTTTTTTTTTAACAGTGGGTACTATGTTAACTAATTTTTTAAAGACAAATACACAATGGTTTGTCCTGATTATGCATTTAAGGAAATTCTTATCAGTGAACTAATTAGCCAACGGTACGTAATTTTTTATCTAGAAAAAATTAGACTGCATAGTAAAAACAAGGTTTGGCAAAACTTTGCAACAGTTTTTCGATGATGGCTCACGTTTAAAAATACAAATTCTTATCGTGAAAGCAGTAGAAACGATGGATCACTGTATTAAGTTTCTTTTTGACACTAGAAAAAACCCAAAGAAATTCATTATATCGTATGTGTGAGAAACCAAATTTTTCAGGAGAAGCAAAAAACGGTCTGTAAATCTTGTTTGAATGTGTTATTATTTTAATGTAACAGTGTTGGTACTTAAATTTGTTCCTGATATGTAAAACATAGAAGCTATCGTTTAAAACTCACCATGAAGTAGCTCCGATGTACATGTTTTTCAGTCTTAAAATGGCGTTTGTAAAACATACGAGGTTATATATTTTCCCAATAGAATGCAGCACAAAGCAAAACATAATGTTTTAACTAAACTAACAAATAAGATCCGAGATTTTCATTCCAATAATTGGAAAAAAAAAAAATTGAGAAAAAATTGAGATACCAGGTTTTCGTTCTAGGCCAACGATATGGGATATATGAAGAATGGGTAATGTGTAGAGGCCTGGAAAATTCCGTGGATTCACTAACCTGTTGATTAGCCTTGGCGTACTCGAGCAGACATGGCTGCTAATTGGCTGCTTGGTGACATATAGATGCCGCATGCATTTCGTTGCTTTTTTGTTATTGGCTTAATGCCTTCCAGGAGGTGTTGACTTTGTCGAATCAGTTGAGAAAGTGACCTGAACTTACAGTTGTTTTGTTTGAATTCTAGCTTGTGTCTAAATAAGAACGCGTGAATTTTTGAGGTCCCTATGATGTGACATCATCTTGCTACGTATATGTGACTACACTCAAGTTAATTGTGGTTTGTGTGGAGCTTGTGACTGAGAGACTTCTCGATGTTAATTGTGCCAGTTTTTTTTGTTCCAAGGTTTTCTTGGATTAATTTTTAAAAATTCTTGAACGCTCATTGCAATAATTCGTTACACATTCCTATTTTGCAGTAGTAATTACATAGATGGAAACTTCATTCTTTAAACATTCGGAAGAACAACACAAGGGTGTCCTTTCGTGCGAAAAAGTCTGGTAGAGACAAAAATAATGTTTACTTTAGAGTAACTGAAATCGTAGTTAAACACTCGTTTACGCTGTTCGTTTCCCCCAGATAGCAGCTAATTACTTTTTATCGTGCCTTTTTTTGTTAAAGGGAGAGCTTAAATTTACGCAAGGAACAGAGTTTTTGAGGTAATGTATAGTTGGCGGGACCGTAAACGTGCATTCGTGCAACGTTGGGAATCTCTCTCTCTTCTCACTCTTTTCTTGTTGAAGCCGCTGGGTTTAAACGGGTAAATAATATGAAAGTTAATTATGTCTGAACGGGTTAGCTTTAAATAGAACTCGTTGATTTGAAACAAAAAGTTGGCTATTTTCAAACTAGTAATTTACTAAGCGGTAAAAATTACCGACACAAAACCCTCAAAACACTATCGAAATTTCAAACACTAATTTATTCTAAACTAAGCAACGTACGTTGGTGGTATCTGCTTAATAGTAACATTCTAGGAACGTTACAGGTGTGTAGGCATATTCTTTTTCAGATTCTCTAGTAATTTTTAAGAGAGCGTAGTACATAATTCAACGCTAAGAGCAATTATCTATAACTGTAGGTTTCTTGAAGCCAATTTGCGAAATTTACAATAGTAATCCTAGACAATAGTTTTCCAGTGTAACGAACTTCTGAGGCACAATTTCAGACATCGGAACCTCGTGGATTCAACTTCTGCGCAGGAAATCACGCGTAACGAATGAGTAATTCTGGATAAATATTTACCATACTGGTTTGGAAAAAAATCGTAGAAATCATTTAATGTTTTCAGCGTTTATTTATCTGCCACGCACTCTTGAAGGCTCACTTTCTCGCCACCAAATGTCAAAAACAAATATTTTTTTAAGTGTCTATTTTAGGTATGATAAACGTGGCGCAGAATATTGAGAAATGTATTGGCGGGTACAACATAATACGTCATAAAATGATAGTCACCGCCGATTGTCTCGTATGTAGTGCTAGGAATAATTCGCGAGTTCAATAACCTGCATGCTATAATCCAATGTCATATGCATAATCAAGCCCCGTCTGTTAGTTCATTGTCTGGTGTGTGAAAGAGTAGCAGGTAATGGACAAATGGTAGGGCTTCGGTATACATGCATGTTGGTCGTTAAACTGGCGAAATATTCCTAGCTCTACGTATAAGCGAGTAATAGGCGAGAAGGTTGGACTGCACGCCAGTTCTGTGACATGCGCCTAGAGGTTAAGAGTGAGGCGTGATGCGTGTGTTGTCTCGCCCTTTGTACTCTGCATTTCTTGAAGTCGAACACGCGCATAATACGTCCACCTAGACGGTCGTGATGCTGGTTATGTGAAACAGACTCGAACTATGGTAACGAAATTCGACCTGAGCCAACGTCGTAAGCGGAAGAAGAGGGGATTGTGGAGCGCGTTGATTAGAGATTCGGAAATTTCGCTCTCGTGTTACATTTTTTTTTGCGATATGAATTTTTTACGCCTAAACGAGAGCAGATATCAAAAATCTGTTCGGCAGTTTGTTTAAAATCGTTTTCTCCATGTTAGCTGATTTTTTCAGAGCAGTAAATACT
The DNA here is from genome assembly GCA_003012365.1 of Medauroidea extradentata. Taxonomy (NCBI): domain Eukaryota; kingdom Metazoa; phylum Arthropoda; class Insecta; order Phasmatodea; family Phasmatidae; genus Medauroidea; species Medauroidea extradentata. The sequence continues at coordinate 15,590 of PNEQ01090837.1, forward strand.
ATGTAATTAACGAAATTCTGGTTAATTTACTTTTTAGTCGAAACTGAAAAATTTCTTCTTTTGAAAAAGTTAACTATAATGACAATCCATTTTAAACAAAACTGTATAACACATTTTTATATCTGCTCTCGTATAAGAGGGCGTGATACATAATTCAACGCTAAAAGCATTAATCTATAATTGTAGGTTTCTTGAATCCAATCTGCCCAAATTAAACAGTAGCAATCCTAGACTATTGTATAAGCCAACGTTTTGTAGGAAATTGTTTCCAGTGTTACGAACTTCTGAGGCACAATCTCTGACACCGGAACCTCGTGCTTTTTAACTGCGGCGCAAGAGATCACTCGTAACGAATTCGTAATTTTGGATAAATATTTACTCATAAAGTAGGCAAATACCGTTATTTAGGATTGTCATTGAGTATTTTTTTCCATATTTGTTTCGAAAAAAGCGTAGAAATCAGATGATATTTTCAGCGTTTATTTATCTACTCTTAACCCCTTCAGTGTTAGGTTTTCTTCTTATTGTGTTTGCTAAAATATTAAAAGTTTTTAAACAAATTAAACATAAATATATGTTTTAGGCAATAAAATTGTCTCAAAAGTTAAAAAATTAAAAAAATAATAATTAAAAAAAAATTTTTTTTTATTTCCTTTTTCTTGCTGATGTACAGCCCGAGTTAACTCGGACAAATGTCTTAATGGGTTAAACTTAAAAAAAAAAAATTATCGCAAGAGCAGCAGAAACAAGAGAGCACGGCCTTGACGACCTGCCGGCTGGATGTTATAATCGTGTAAACACCCCGTCTTCAGCTACTTGTTCACAGGCTGCTGCTTCAGTGCGTGACCATTTGAACGTCTGACAAGATAGTGCGGGAGTCAGTGACTGGTTCAGAGTAAGGACCCTTGATTTGAGTGAAACAACTTTTGCTACACTTTGTTTCATTGCCCTACGTTCACACCTGCAGCTCTGCTTCGTGGTCAATGATTGGATGTTATTAACTCTCAGCGTTTTGGGATCACATACGTGTGTTATCGCAGTTCTGATTGGCCCCTACACAACAACACGCTGCCAATAATCGCGAGGTATAATTACAGATATGCACGTAAGACCCTGAAATAAAGTGGTCTTTTCGCGAAAATCAGGGGTTTCTAGTGCAGAATCCCCAAGGAAAGTAATTGACGTGAACCAGATAAAATATAAACATTCAGGTGGAGTATAGCGTATGTCTTATGGCGAGGGGTATGAGGCCTTGAAACGGAAGGGGAGGAGACCATCCGCCGTATAGGTAACTGAAAAATTTTGTTCGTTACCATAGCAACGTTTACGAAACGACTGCTCGTTGGCCAACAACAACCTCATTTCTCAATACACTTACAGGAACAGCTGATTACACTCAGCTATATTAACTGAATGAACCAAGTTGGCTTGCCCTCAGCATAGGTTGCTAATGCTTCATCTGTACTTTATCGTATCTCTGACGTGTACAGATGTTTGAAATGATTGAGTCTTTTTAAGCGAATTCCCGAAGTTTCCTGGTCTCTAGCGATGGTGTACGGAGGAAAGCACTCCGACCCCCGACAGCAGGCGCACGGGGACTATCGTGGTCGTCGTCAAGAGTTCCTGTCGTTCCGCTAACTACGTGTTTGTTGCCAGAAAGTGGCAGAGCGTGCAGTGAAACCCGCCCACGATACGCCCAACTCACTCTCACTCTCTCGCATTCTCTCTGTCCCTCCCTCTCTCTCTGTCTGCTCCCGTTACGGACATTGCGTGCATGCGTCTGGCTTCGGCGGCGATTATCTCCCGCCATTAAGGGTGGATTTACAACAGAAAAATTAAACCTTAAAGGAGGAGTTCACCATAATTTTTTATTATTTTAATAATTTTTATATTTGAACGAGATATCGTTTGTTGTAGACATACATCGTGACTGTTTTTTAAAGTATTGGAAATTTGTTAGCTTTCATAGTTTTTATATAGTGGCAAATCGATGCCAAAATTTGCATAAAACGGTTTTATACAAGAAACGAAAACCATCTGAATTGCAGAAACGAAATAAATCCCACTGAAGAACAGTGTCACGGGATACAACTATACTCTATCCATTCCAAGATTGCAGCTTGTGTCACTCCGCCTGTTCCCGCGCTTGAACGGCATTGGATGTGCAACAAACCGCCGTACCACCTCCACGTGTCTCGCGAGCTGTCGACTGGCGACAAGTGGAGAAACGGAATCGCGCCTCGCTGTGGAGGAAATGGTATCACGATGGACGTGGCGTCGTCGCGTAAGTCGTAGTTAATACATCCCGTGCACAAATAGTATTTCATGGGCACAGAGTGATATTATATTACAGAGGATTAAAAAACGCATCTAAACGATAAAATTATCTATCCCGAACTAAAAAAACAGGTATTTAGCGTAGGACCTATTTCCTATCGCAACGACACTGTTAACTAACCAGCCAACCAATGATCGAGGCTCACCTGTGACACTGTTTATTTCTGCTGCAATCTTGGAATGGATACAGTATAGACATGTATCATTACATTACATTGAAATTTTTTGTATAAAAAATGCAGAAAATTAAAAATTTTTATTTAAAATTCAGCAATGTTTTAAAATACAAAAACTTTCAATGCGTTTTTTTTATTAATCTCTAGACGTAGTCCGCGATACTGTTCTTCAGTGAGAATTATTTGATTTATCTATGTCAATTTTGGCTTTGCCATTATACAAGGACTATGAAAGCTAGACAATTTTCACTGCTGCAAAAATAGTCACAATGTATGTATATGAAGCAAAGAAAGTCTCGTAAAATATATAAATTACTAAAACAATTATAATTTTGCAGGAAGGGGACTAAGGACGCCGCCTAACACGCGCTTAAAATGCGGTGCAGTATGTTCGTAAATACGTTTTTTACGAACCTATTCTACATGTTATCATTGTGCCGATGTACCAAAAAAAATACACTTCAAACGATGACGGAAAGGTAGTTTCAAATCATCACGTCAATTAGAAAAATCAATTCGGAGCCCCTTACATTACGCTAAAAACATCTTTTTCAACCTGTTACGTCTGAAAACTACTGGTATTCGTGGGAAACTACTGTAGAAATATGCAATAGACTGTACTTAAAACTTAAGTGTGAGTGAGGCGAGTGATCTACAATACCACTGCAAGCTATTTTTGTGTCTTGCGGTAGAGGCGATACCGCACCAGTTGAGCCGGTCAAGATCGCCCTTTGCGCCGTGCCTCAGTCACTCAAAACACACGACCAGTAGGCGGGCGCCTTAAGAATTACGAAGTGTTTGTCGCGCACACTGAAACACATGGTTATAAACACGGTTCACTATCAAATCGTTAGGTCAGTCATAGTTCCAGCCAAAATAAATGAGCGATAATTGAGCCATCAGAAGATGATGTGAGCTACAGGTTTGGCAGTAAATTATTGTTTGACAGGTATTTAGCAAATTATCGTGTTTAGTATTTTCATTCAGACAGGGATCGGTGAAAATGGATGAAGAACCTACAGATGATGTTGGTCGGACAGAAAAGGCTACTACGAAAAAACTGCGCGCTAATTTAGTCCTTAACGTAAAAGTGGTGTTATTTTTGACGCACTTAGGATCGAGAAAAGTGTCGCAGCGGTAACATGTTGGCCTCGCGTTTGGGAGGACCTGGTTTTCCATGGTTAGGCGAATGCTGAGGTGGTTCCTTGCCAAAGACCACGGCCTGTTACTCTTCCAGTTCCTGTCATTGTACCAAGTTGTGTGTCACCGGCTCCAGTGACCTTGCTGTCGACGATACGTATAGCCCACTTACCTACCATGACGCGCCTACCAGTGTCGCCCATTCGATTCCAATATTCTTAGCCTCTGGTGGGTAGCAAAGCGTCACTCGAGTACTTCTCTTAAACTCTGCCAGGCAACTCTTCAGGAAAGGGGCAGTGCTGTTGGAAACATCCGGCGGCTACACGGTGCCTTGACTAAACTTGTGAAATGGCCTGGTGCGTGCAGTTGTGCCCGTGTCCGACAAGAATCACGTCGGCGTTGCACAAGAGTTATTGTGTGTTCGTGGCGTGACGCTCGTGTCATAACATCCGCACCTTTGCAGCCGGCCTAGTGACGCGACCTGCAGGCTCGCCGTCAGCGCATACCTAGGTGCTGCCTAGACATTCATATTAGGGAGAGGAAGGAGCGTGGTAAGTTTCAAGTAGTTTAACATGCGTATACAATGTCAGTGAACTCACTTCAGTGAAATAACAGCGCAGTTCGATAAATATACTAGCAGTCCCCCGCGGCTTTGCTTGCGAGTATTATTCGCAACTGCTGGTAATATTTACTTTAATTGAAGAACCTATTTGTACTCAAGATTGGTACTTCAGTCATCAAATGTTAGAATGTCCAAGCGGCTAGTTCTGCAGCAGGATAAGTAGCTATAGCTGTCCACGCGAAAAGCAGTCTTAAAATTGTCCCTGACATTAACGGCGACTTCGCCTGGGCCTTATTTATAACCCTGCCAATTTGACGCTGTGGGGTAGTTACAGACACCTAAGGTAAGAGGTGAATCGAATGAAAAACAAATTATTTACCCTGTATACATCCATTGGTGACGGTGTCCTCAATTACCTATTTTCAACATATTCACTGGAACTTTATTGCTCTTACAAAGTTTCAGTGGGTAAAGGTTTCACGGAAACGTATTTGGTACTGCAAACTTAATATTAGTTAGATGATATATCGTCGTTTTACTGCCAAAAGTGACCCAGTCAAAATGAGATAAAATGATAAAAATGCTAGGAATACGTATATATTGTTCACGAACAATTGCCCAAGTTTTAAGTATATTCGTCATTTCGTACTGTTGCGTCACAGTATAGAAACGAACCACATTTTTGTTAATATGTACAATTTAATAGTGTTTTTAAACAAAATAACATTAATGACTTAAATCACTTATGGCAGTATACCGACGATATGCCAGCTGATGTTGTAGAGGAACCTAAGTGTAAATCGAACTGCAATTTTACCCCTTTTAAACGACTACATGTACATTGCACTAATTTGATCTGCCTTGTAGTTATTGTGTGTCAGAATTGAACGTTCGCACGTAGCTTTTAACGGAATTCGAGCCCAGAACCTGCCGGAATTTAGACCTGAGTAACAAACAACTGCGTCATGTAACGTCGAAATAATTCATGAAAATAAAATTTTATTAAAAAAAAAAAAATATCTGTGTCCTGGGCTCATAGAGGTTGTACAACACCACGTCTCGATAGGTTACTGTAGAGTGAAACTCCTGTACATGTTGTTTCTCGCTGCTCGTTCCTGCTTTTCGGATCGTCTGCCTTGAATATTGACCAACTTAGTTGTATTCTTAATAATCACGTTTCTTACAAAGAAAAAAATACATACATATATTTTTAAATATTTATGTAAGCATCACTCTGACGCGAACAACACCTCAATATCGCTACTGGTTAGATAGATATCGTGGTATGATGGAAAACAAATTTTGTGGTTTTTCACCCTTTTGGGTGTCGAATTTCGAAATATTTTAAATTTACATCTTAGACATTTGTATAAGTATCCAACTGAAGTGTAAATCACATCGCTAGCCCGTTCAGTCGAATCAAAATCGATCATTCACTAAATAAACACATGTCACCCTTGCACAGTATTGAGAAATCGAATTTCGAAAAATCTGAAAACAGTTTTGCGATAATTTCTGTAATCATCATCCTGAAGCAAAAATTAATTGTATATCTCGACGGGTTCGATAGATATCGAGGATTTATCTAAAACACATTCAAGGTCTTTTCACCACCTAAGAGAGTAAATTTCGAACAACCCTTGAGTCACGTTTTATAATACTTTATTGGTATCTCGTGGACGTAAAACACACAACATTAGCCCGCTGGGTTCAAGATATATTGACGATTAATTGAAAACGCTGTTCATCACTTTTCACCCCTTTTCACGTCCTTAGGTGGCGAATTTCGAAAATTCCTGAAATTACTTTTTAGGTATTTGAGTAAGCATCAATCCTAAACAAAAATCACGTCGCTTTATAAAAAGCTATGGGATCGATATGTATCGAATGTGAGTCGAAAACTCATATTACCCCTTTTTTAACCAGTTTAGGGCCGAATTCAGAAAATATATTTTAAATGGTACTTGGAATATTTACAAAAACACCAATTTAAAGCAAAGAGCACTTCTATATCTCGATTGATTCGATAGATATGGAAGGATAATCGAAAACACAGTTCACGTATTTTCACCCCTTTAAATAAAGAATTTCGAAACGATTTTGAGTCCTGCCATAGACATTTGTAAAAGTAACCAATTAAAGTTAAAATCACGACGATAGTCAATTGTGTTTCAAAAATATAGACGATTCATGAAAAACACATTTTGCCCCTTTTTACTGCCTGGGGGTCGAATTTCAAAAAAATCTAAAACCACTTTTTGGGTACTTACGTAAGCAATATTTTGAAGTGAATATCAACTCTCTATCCCGAAGGGTTCGATAGATATCGATAGTTTATTGGAAACACATTTAAGGTCTTTTCACCCCCTTAAATGTTGAACTTCGAAAAATCCTTAAATTGGCTAATATGCATTTTTTACGAGTGTCCTATTAAAGTAAAAATCACGACGATTGGCCGTCGGGTTCGAGCTCTATCGACGTTTCTTCGGAAACACATTTCACGCCTTTTCACCCACTTAGTGGTCTAATTTCGAAAAATCCCGTCTTAGTGCTCGCCTACGACCTGAGGGGAACCCTCACAAAAAATTTCACGATTCTAGGTCCAGTGGTTTGGGCTGCAGTTCGATATGTCAGTCAGTTAGTCAATCAATCAGTCAGTCAGCTTTCATTTTTATATATAGAGATTACTTATATTACGTAGTTAACAGGCAGCGTAAATCATCAAGTGACTATGGCTGCATCGAAAATAATAATACTGCTTTCACCAGAAATCGTCGATTCTTGGAATAACATGCTAAAGATCATCATCCGAATAATCCGTGGATTTTTTGTTCGTATTTTTAGTAACATTTGCTATGCGTATGGTACTCCGAGATTTTAACGCCTCTTACGTATAAGAAATTATGCTCTTTCATATAAGTTTGGTAAAATCTGACAGCTACTTATGAGCAGTATATATATACATACACATATTGTGGTTTGTGTCACAGTGCAAGACATTTTTATTTCTAAAATGAGCTAGAAAGGTTCTTTTCACCATTCAAAGTTTATCTTGCGTTGTACCACAAATCACAAAATATTAAAAATTGTTGCCCATAAGTAGCTGTCAAAATTTACCAAACTTATATGAAACGGAGTATACGTCTATGTACGAAACTATTCCATATACGCCAATTGTGCCACTGTACAAAAAGGACTTCGCACAAGGACGGGATATCAATGTTAAGACAAACAGCTCATTAAAAACACTTCCAACAAATCTAAAAACCGGCGTTTTCAGACTGCCGTACTTCAAAATTGTACGACGGAAAACGTGCACACTATTTCACTGAACGTCTCGTTGTGGCGATGTGTACAGAAGGCGTCCTTCAAGGTCGCCTTATAGCTCCGTCCTTCGGAACTTCTAACGCCTAGGTAAGGGGCAACCTTAAACAGGACGTGGTAGAATAATAAGCGCTGAATTCTTCAATTGAGATGTACACTTTTTGAAAGTCAATACCTATAGAAAAACTGCAATCAGCAATCCTAGATAATTATATTTGCCAACTTTATGAGCAAACATTTACCCACAATGTTGCATTTGTTAAGCGAGATCTCTTGCACCGCAATTAAGTGTACAAGATTCCGGCGTCAGAAATTGTTCTTCAGATATGCGTTACTCGAGAAAAATTTTTGCTCAGAAAGTTGGCAAAAACTATTGTCTGGGATTCTGATTTTTGCAAATTGGCTTCGAGGAAACTACAATTCTAAACTGATTCTTTTAGTGCTGAATTATATACCAACCACTCTTAAAGAAAAAGTCAGCTAGGCTATGTCTCGTGACAATCATGTTTCTCCCAGCATAGTTTTCGGCGATGCATCCATAACCATAACTTCAGACTCAGGGGAGGGATTCGTTAGGTTTATCGTTGACTTGATAGCCTTTCACGGCGTTACGCACGAACGTAGCAAAACATCGGCATTTCCCCGCGGTCACGAACAAGACCTCATTTTCGTGGTTATCAAAGATGCTGACTGCACGAGGCAGATAGCTGGAATTACAACTCTCATTTTGTTCGTGGGCGACCCGTATGTTGTTATGGCGACCAGGTCGACGATGATTGCAGGAACGAATGCCAGCATGCAGCTGATGAAGTGTCCGGTTCAATCCCGGCTTCGCTTGGGAAAATAGGAGGAAAGTGAGGTTTGCGGACAATCTGCAGCTCAAACAATTGTTTCACTTCCGCAGCGTGTGCCGCGGTTGACGCAGTGGTCAGAGGACTCGCCTTCCTCCAAGACGACCCGGATTAGATTCCCGGCGGGGTCGGTCCCCGGATTCTTTCATGTTGGAATCGTGCATGACGTCGCTGGTCGGCGGGTTTTCTCAAGGATCTCTTTTGACCCCCTCTTTTTTTTCACTCTGCCGCCTCTCCATTGAAGGACTTCTCTCCACAACATCCTTCGGAATAAAATGAACTCAATTACAGGTTAGGAAGAAAAAATAATTTCTTATGGATAGAGACCGGAAGAATTTGCGGGTTCACCGACTTTTAGGCTAGCCTCAAAGAATATCTGATCTGTGTGCAGGTAACAGCTGTTAAGACTCTGCTTCAGTTGCCATATTGAATTCTATTAATTTTCACTTTTTTTTTAATTCTGCGAAGAAAAATGTTAAATCGGTGACTTCTATTTACCTTGAGATACAATACAAGCGTGGTAATATAGCTAGTAATATATAATTAGGCCGTATTTTGTTGGGCAAATTATGAACATAAACAATTTGCCACACACATTGAGGCGTAATTATACGTTAACAGCTCAAACGCAAGGTCTGTGCTGTAGCAAAAGGTAAATGGAATTTGAAGTGTAATTGCATATTTAACATTTTTCTTCTTAGAATTCCAAAAAAAGGTAAAAATAATCAAATTCAATACGGCGACTGAAACCTAGCCTTAAAAGAGTGCGTGGTAGACAAGTAAACACTGAAAACATCAATTGACTTCTACGCTTTTTTGAAGATAATATGGATTAAATACTCAATGGCAATCCTAGATAGTGGTATTTGCCAACTTTATGTGTAAATAATTATCCAAAATTACTAACTCGTTACGCGTGATCTCTTGCGCCTCAGTTACAAGCGCGAGGTTCCGGCGTCAGAGATTGTGCCTCAGAAGTTCGTAACACTGAAAACTATTTTGTTTAAAACGTTGGCTTAAACTATTGTCTAGGATTGCTATTGTTTAATTTTCGCAAATTGGCTTCAAGAATCCTACAGTTACAGATTAATGCTTTTAGCGTTGAATTATGTACCCCGCCCTCTTAACTAGTTGCTCGCTGTCACGGTAAAACAACACGATTTGGCCTCTATTTATATGCTTCTTTACTATTGGCTCAACGCTCTCCAGGAAGAGTCAAGTAAAGCAAGAGCCAATTGAGAAAGTGACACGAACTTGAATTCTTGTATGCGTCCAAAAGAAAACGCGAGTTTTCAGGCGAGTTTGGCAAGGGAACAATTCTATTACTAACAGCGCAGCTATCGCTAAGGGGGTCCAACAAAATTAAGTTTAACCAGGCTTGGAGAAGTGACACATTGTTTGATTTAAATTGTAACTGAAATACAAATCAGTTTTGGTTTTTAAATTTGAACCACAAAAATATTTAATAAAGTTCATGTAACTTTACATCCACAAAAATCTCTGTGATTGTTCAGTTGGCGCCTCTTACCGATACTAACGCAACAAGCGGTGGAGGCCTACATATCACCATACTAAAAATTATAAAAATGACAGTTTTCCATTTTTGTAGATTTTTTGGTTTCAAACCCTTATTTTTTAAAATCAGTTTTTAATATTTTACTAGAAAGTAAAGCGTACTACCGCATAGTGTTATACAAATAAATGTCCGCTGATAACATATCTATTCGGCAAAAAAATCTCATCGAATTTGGTGAGTAGTTCAGATTTGATTGACAATTGAGTATTCCAGTCGTCAGCGCGAGATCGTATCTTCCACAAAACGCATTGGAGAATACACGCTGGTAGAAAAAAATATTCTGGCTAATTTCCACCATCTCTGCCTATAAGATGGCGTGTCCTCAACATCTGTTGTAGGACACAGATGCGCTGAGGAATGCGCGGTGAGTCTCCCGAGCCGAGAACCTGGTCGTCTAGTCGTCCTGAAGTGTGCCATGCTTTCCGGCAAGATGACCATCTTCCCACGCAGGATTATTTGTTCACTTGTCAACATCCTCGTCGGTAGCTTTCTCCTGTATGTACTCAACCTCCCTCCTGGACCATAGCCCCTGATGGGTCTCATCTGTAATACTTGATCGCTGTCCGCCCTAACGATCACTTCTTCTGGCGCCATGGAGGCCATCACAAACACGTCCTGTGGAGTACAGTGGTGTAACGTGGTTGTGTTCCAGTATGTGTGGTATTAAGGGGCCTCACTACCTGCGCTTCAAATGCGTTGCAGCGAGTTACGACTATTGTTTTTTTGACGTAACTATTCAACGCGCATTATATTTGTATACCTAAGAAAAGAACATACACTACAAACTATGTCGCTATAGTTTTAAAAATTCATTTTCGTGCCTCTCAAAATGGCCAAAAATGGCTTTTCCAGACTGCCATAACTGGAAACACGACAACCGAATTCGAAAAACATAACTATAGAAACAAGCGTTAGACTTTGAACTATGCTGTCCACAAATAAATTGTGGTCGCCGCTTAAAATCCAATAGGAAACAGGATAATAGTAAAACACTGCACGCTAGCTTGCACGGAGAGCCGATAATGCATTACATACGTCGGTTAGTTGTCCTCGTACCGCTCCTGCCTCACACACACAAACACAGCCTCTCTAGGGAGACCCCTTAATATCACTGTACGCTTAGAGCACGTGGTAATTGTGTTGCAGAGACCGAATCATATTACTGAAGAAATCGTACCTTATCTCTTGCACACTAGTGGATGTGGAGTGTACCTGTTATGCCGCCCCCCCCCTTTTTTTTTTGTCTGAGCGTTGATTGTGCAAAACAGCTCGAGATACTTGGCTCTGTAAACACTGATCAAAAAATTTACTACTAGGAAAGTTAGCAGCTAATTAAGAAAATTAGTTTCGGGCTTAACCTCTCTTTTATAACTTACGGTAAACTAACGCCCTTTGAATTTTTTTTTTTTTTTTTTCGCTATAATACGGGTGAGATTTTGTTATATATTTAAGCATGCGTTTTTATTAAACTTTGATTCACCAGAATTTCCGATTAGTAGGGACTGGAAAATTTTGCGATACAATGACCCACATGCTAGGCTCCATTCACCTAAATACGTAGCCCCTAGTAATAGGCAGAGACTGAACATACTGATGCATTAGCCTGCAGGTCATTAAACTCGCGAATTTTTCCAACGATATTGACTGCTCATTGGCTGGCTGACTTGTGCCGCAGTGATGCAGTAGGATTCAACCTACGTTCTGTACTTTGTTGTTGGTCCAGCGCCCTCCAGCGCCCTCCAGACCCTATTAATAGGGGCCGGAAAGTTTTCGCGAAAATATTTTTTGCTTCACTTTGTTTCAGTTTCTTACGTGCTCACTGCAGTACTACTTCGTTGTTATTGGCTTCGTTCATTTGTTCGGAGTCGTCTTTCATTTGACTGTGACAGTCGAAAAAAAAAAGGTTAACCGTGACGTCCCACGTCTGTGATTTGTGGAACGAACCACAATACGCTGGGAGTTACAACATCCAATCGTTAGACCCTCGATTTTTGCAACATTTGGTTTCATTGCGTTATGTGCACATCTACTGCACGGCTACATCGTCTGCGATTGGATGATTTTACTCTCACTTCGCTTATCAAATTATAGACGTACAGATATGCTGATTGGAGCAATCAAACGAGAGTAGTGTCTGAACAGACACGCTGCCAATAACCTTGAAGCAGAACTGCCGATGTGCACGAGGAATACTGAAAGAAAGTTGGGCAAAAATCTTTTCGCGAATCCTTCCTGTCCGTACGTAGGAGTCGTGCGCTAACTGTGGGACTAGTACAGACGTACAGGTGTTTAAATTCAATCTCGTGCAAAAATGTCGCGTATGTTTCATGCATATGTCGGATTAACTCTCTACGCTGAATACAAGAACTGAAATATCGCGAGTAGGCCTGTACGCAGTAAAATTTTGAAATACGCTACGAATCGATACGATAGACCTTCGAGGACGATATTTCCCGCTGTCAAAGTTTACTTTCAGTCTTTGACATGGTGGTTTGTTTTCGGGACAGATTCGGTGCTATTCATCACCACACTGTTTCGAGTGATACTCTTATTTAGCTGAACCACGCAGCGGAAACTTTTTCTTTTATTCGACACTGTGGGCTATCTGCGTGTCCCGAAATCTCACTATGTCTGTAACAATAAACCACTAATTGTATTTCGCTCTTTCGCACCTAACCTTGTTTGAACGGCTTGTTTCTGCTCAGTACTTTGTGTGGTCTTTGAACGATTCTTGCAAAGGGTTCGTGTTATAAACATAACACTTTTTATGGACATACGCCATTGCGGGCGAATATTGCCGTATTGCAGAAACAACCACAAAAAAAAAAAAAACAAAGGAAGAAAAGCCAGTAAGCTGTAGTCAGCAGACATAAAACATCCTGAAATGAATTTAGTCATATCCCAGAAGACGACACAAGGACAAAACAACAGTACTTAGTATCAGAATAACTTTCGTCCTGGCACTACGGAACACTGCCGGCAGTGACGGATGGCAGTTTGTTTGGAATGTTGACGTATGCGCGTAAAGTGCAGTAATAACATTCTTCACGCTGACGGAATGCGGGCGGGTGTTGTGCAGGACAATCAAGGACATTACGTGGCCGCGAATCTCACTGCGGCTGAATTCCATTGTGGTGAGCAACGCCGCTATAATGCCGCCATTCCGCAGTCAACGACTGTGCCCTCCCGGCTTAATGTCGCCCCCACGAGTATAGCTGGGGCATTTTTGACAAACGAAAGAAAATAGGGAAGGGGAGTATTTATTTGCCTGTAGAAAATGAGATGGCACATACGGAATTACTTCGAGGAATATCACGAAAATATGATATTGCAGCACATTATCATTTCAGAAAATGCCCACAGGTAACAATTCTTCACCACTTGCGTCGGCCGCCAGGTTGGCCCTCGAACTACGTGCAGCGTGTTCGTAGTTAGGCCTACCTTTCTCTCTCAGAGACTAGCAAACATGTGTCCACAATACTCATTAAAAAAAAAAAAACACTTCAAACTACTAGTGAATATGCCTTTTGCGACATTGAAAGCATTATTTTAAAGCTCTCAAACTTCGGTACATTCGGCTTTTTAAGATACACTGGAGTTTACTGTAGTGACGGGTTCAATAAAATAATATGATCACCGCTTAAGAGTGTGTGTTAGATAAATAATCGCAAAAAAAAATAATTCTACATTTTTTGAAAGTAAATATGGATATACTGAAAAACTACATCCCTAGATTATGATATTTGCCAACTGTACGAGCAAACGTTTTTCCGTAATGAATCCGATACACCGCAATTGCATGTACGAGATTCCAGCAGCAGCAATTGTTATTCAGAAATAAGTTACAAGAGAAAAATCTTTACCCGGAAAGTTGGGGAATTTTTCCCGAAAAGAGTTTTGCCCCACTTTGTTTCAGTGTCTTGCGTGCACAACTGTAGGTCTGCTTCGTGATAAATTATTTTATGTTTTTAACTCTCGGCGTCGTGGGGTTCCGTCCACAGATCACATACGTGTGGTGTGGCAGTAACCTTATTCTCTTTGACATCACTCAAATGAGAGACGTTTCTGTGCAGATTCCCACTATAAGCGGTTCGGGATAAAGTGAGCACTAAAAAAATCCCTGCTAAATTTCTATTTTCAGCTGGTTTGTATCTTTTCGCGCGTATTTGCTAACGACGGGAAACTCATAACCTTTCTGGACACGTCACTTAATATTTGCGCGTGCAAGATAAATTGAGCAGTCGATAGGAAAGTACTAAGTAGTTTGATAAAAAAAAATTTATTAATTATATAAACCACGAATGTATCAATTTCAGTTTTATTTCAATATTACTGTATTTAAATAAGAAAATTCACGGAATTACATTCGGCAATTCGCTGCCAACCGTACAAACAGTAAGCAAATATTGTTAATGTTAAATTATATGCAGTAAAAGCTAGTGATGTTTTTTATTTAAAGGTTAAATCTTTAGTGCTCACTTTATCCCGAACGACTTATTCCAACTGTCTTGAAACAGAGCTGCAGATGTGTACGCAAGGCTTCAAGACAATGTGGTGCAAGATATTTTTGCGAAAACTCCAATTTCGTGTTTATCACTAATTTGTGCTCGTTGCACTGACTAACAGAAACTATTGCACAGGATTTGTTTATTTAATTTATAACACGCAGAATTTTTGGTCTAACCTGTACTCATTGCTTCTTTATTTCAACACCCAAGACGAAATGTTAATGTGAACGTTAGGGGCTAAATCATTTAGTATGCTTTTGCGACGAATTTCGCAACTTTGGATTGAAAGTGAGGGGAAGGTTAATTGCTTCACGAGGTTACGTAATAAAATTCATTTACAGTTGTAGGTCAAAATGCACAATTTCTTTGACTTAAAGCATATGAACTAGATTGCATTTTGTAAAAAAATATAATCCATGCTAAGAGTTATTTCTAGATTTTAAGTGCGTTTATCCAGCAGCATAATGTTAAGCTTTAAAAGAATAAAAACTCTTTGAATGTAAAATTTTAATACAACGGTAAAACTCGTTGCTTGAAATTTCACGTAATTTTGTACTCATTTTCAGAAGGTTTGCACCGTCGTTGCTGAAAAAGCAGGTTTTTTTTACTAAAAAATCTTTCATAACTTTATAGCCCATTTCTTAGCCGATGGGAAAGATGTGGACAGTATATCTTTATTTTAAACTGTAATATGTTCACAAGTAGCTGATTACGAATGTAACATTTAGAATGTATTTCGTGTCCTGTCATTTCATGATTAGTATTATCTTGTGGGAGTACAAATTAAATGCGTTTACGATTTTGTTAAATGCAGATATGAACGCAATAATTGTGATTAAGAAGCCGGAAGTTCTGCCAGTGAGATTTCGGACATCTTTACATGTGATTCGCTTTCGCAGTTGGATAACTGTGTATTGTATGAAACTCGTTCTCGAGGTCTCCGGATCAACAGCAATCATGCCTGAAGATATTCGCGGATACTTGCACTACCTTGTCAGATGTACAACTGAAGACTTACCTGCAGCGGCATCTAACAGTGTTGCCAGACCAACCGTTAAGAAATCCGCAGACCCTGAACTTGAATTCCGTGCAATCAACACACACAGGGAAGAGTTCAACTACCTATCGATAGAGACTTGCAAAATTCGCGTATCATCTGTTAGCAAACTAAACTTCACTTTTCTATACATAACAGAGCATAATATGCGATTCAATTGGCCGCGAACTTTTATGTTTTGTCGTTTTCGTGTGTTACGTCTTTACAGAGATTGGCCTCTCTACCGTGTAAGTATTCTCCGCGGCAAGTCACGATAATATCGGCCAGCGGGAGACGTCGAACGAACCTATAGTCACTTGGAGTCTAAGTCAGCTGTCCGAAAATAACGCGAAGTTTGCATGTCTCTACCTATCGAAAATGCCTCTGTGTTACACACATACAAAACGCTGTAGGAAAGTGAAACAACCAAATTAAATGTAAAATATTACATAAATTAAAAGATAAACATTAGTTCAACAATATTGATGCCTGCGTTTCAACTTTCAACGATAATTATTAAATGGTCGGATACATGACGCTGTACTCATCAAGTATAAGAATTAGGCTATTTTTATATATTTATTTTTATTTTATAATTGAGTATTCCTTCCAAATTGCACACATTTTGGCAACACTGGTATCCAGTGAACAACTAGTCGAGGATAGTGTGTGCATAGAACTGTCGAGTCCAACCCGCAGGTACTAGAACCTGCGAAATCTTGTAATTCCTATTTATATTATATACGTCTTGTTTTATAGCGAGCGCAAGCTCGGGTACGGTACTACAGGTTAAAAAGAAAATGTGTTTTCTTACGGGAGAGTTGCTCATAGGGAAATGCTATAATTAGGGCCACGATTTTGTCGCGAAAAGATTTTTGCCACACTTTGTTTCAGTGACTCACGTGCACATCGGCAGTTCTGTTTCAAGGTTATTGGCAGCGTGTCTATGTTCAGACAGGTTTCACATTTGACTGCACCAATCAGAATAAGATTATTGTGAGTCTGTACGTCTGTAATTTGCCAAGGTCAGTGAGAGTAAAATTATCCAACCACAGACGATGTGGCAGAGCTGCAGGTGTGCACATGACGCATCGAAACCAAATGTTGCAAAAATCTTTTCGCCATAAAATCGTGGCTCTAGCTATGAGTCTTAACAAAATGCGAGACCGTAGTAAAATTAAATTTTACTAGGCTTGGCAAAGAGAGAAGTTATTTAATTTAATTTTGAAGTGAGAAACAAACCAATTTCGGCATTTAAATTATAAACTTCTTGTAACTTATTCACGAAAGCTGTCACTAGTCTGTTTACATCCCTTACCAATATCAGCACGAAAAGCGACATAAATTCCCTTCAATCTTCTAACCTAACCTGTGGTAGAATTAACCTTATATCTGGGCAAATCGTCGAGACCACGACAGCGCAATGTTTCAAATCCCATTTTAAAAAAAAAAATCTTGCAGAATTTTGCCTCACAATCCACTAGATTCCCGCAGAGTATAACAATAATGAAATTCAAATTATGCATTTAAAATGAAAAATTGAAAGATTAAACGCGTTAAAAAACGATCATTAAAAATAGCAACATAGTTTTATTTATTAATTTTGCCGATTGTCGTTAGGCTATATTACTTAATTTTAAATGTTACTATTATTGTTTTTCTAGTGACACATTTACAACAGTGTTTGAACTTTCTGAAACCGAACTATATATACTCCGCTAAATTTTTCGCTGCCCACTAAAATAAATATTTTTCCTCTCAGTCAAACGCTTTTAAATTCTGCCAAATCTAGTGGAAATGCCGCTAAAAGTTGGCAAAATTGACCAAGCCAGACGGATGTTTTAAAGCATAATGAAACGTGCGTGTGGGAATTGCAACGAGGCCACGTGACGGTTGGTTTAGAAATAGGCCTGTCTGTGCGTGTAAATGTAAAAAAAAAAGGAGGGAGGGGGTATTTCGCGTGTCGACTACCTTCCCTCGGGCTCAGCGCGCACCGCTTGTGTTTTTGTTTCCTTTTCGCAACCGTTCTACTCCCCCCTCCCCCGGTTCCCACATCACCTATCCCACCTACGGTTGCGCGGCTAAATGTACGTTGTTTGAGGAAAAAGGAGGGGGGAGGGATGATGTTTGTACTCGAGCTGTTGTATCGAAAAGGAGGGGGGGGGGTGAGAGGGAGGAGAATGTTATGGTACGTAACCAAACTTTCCAGTTAGCTCAGCCGAGCTATGAAGCATCGCGGCTTGTCTGGCGAACTTGGCGGCTTGCCCGGTGCGAGCACAGACTATGTAGGAATACAGAAGTGAAACACCGGTAGGATGGAAAACTCATTCACACACGCCAGCAAAATGGCTTCCCTGGCCAGCAACATGGCGGAAACGCCGCTGCAGGAAGCGATAATCAAATCTCTCTACTTCACCACACAGCAGTAATTCTGGTTCGGTCGTTGACGGAATTTAATTTCCTGTCGTGGGGAACGTGACGTCTTATTTACGAAAGCTGTTCGAAGTAAATTGTTTATAAAACACTATCGGATTTTATTTTAACCTTCATTGTACCCAATGCAGTGATTAATGCGGTTGTGGGCTTCGTTAGACAAGTCATGCGGTAATGAGGTGATTTTGAGATTTTGAAAGACTTGAATTAGTAACAATTCAAGTCTTGCTCATAAATGTACAAATAAAAAATAAATTAATGTATAGGTCATCAGTTCGAACACTATACTTTCGAGTATGACATATTTGTCTGTGTTCACTTCCAATTTATTAAAAAAAAAAGAAAAAATTCAAATAGATTCGAGTAAAAATTCGTGCATTTAACCGCAAAAAAAAAAAAAAAAAAAAAAACCCTTCTTTACATGAATTCCTCAGCGTTTACTGTTACTGGTATCATGATCAAATGTGTCACGTATGATTCTCGAAAGACTAAAAATGTCGTTTTCATACTTTCTGACTTGCTAGTTTGAACTAATTTGTTTTTGCCGTACCTATTGTAAGGTTATGTTAATGACCGAATTAAAATGTCGT
This sequence comes from Medauroidea extradentata, assembly GCA_003012365.1. NCBI lineage: Eukaryota > Metazoa > Arthropoda > Insecta > Phasmatodea > Phasmatidae > Medauroidea > Medauroidea extradentata. The sequence goes on from PNEQ01090837.1 coordinate 34,123, forward strand.
TTCCCTCTCCCCCCCCCCCTACTTTCCAAAGGTACTTGGTGACAGGGTGTCCGATTTGAATTTTTTAAATCATTGGATTTTGTTGATTTGTAAAGAGGCATTTGTCGATCTTTTGTTTCCTATTTTTTGTTCTTAAGGCAACTTCTTGAACTTTTTATTTTATTTTTTTCTATTTTGCAACATTAAGGCTTTTTTGTATAGTCTACAACATCTAAATTTTAAATGTTCACTAGTTCGCTATAAAAAACCCGTCTCCCACTTTTTTTTGCCCTTCTCCATCATTTTCCCCCCGCCATAGTTTCTAAAGCTAATCCGCAGAGAGCTGAAAAAATTTGCGTTTTCATTTTGGCGCAAGCTAGAATGGAACCTACTCTAGGTTCGTGTCGCGTTTGCAATCGTGCCTAGACAAAGCTGACATCACTCGGAAGGCGTTGGGCTAATAATACAGGAGCATCAGCCAAATGCAGGCTCGATCATGTGTAGTATCACTGTGTCAGCGGCCAATGAGCAGATGCTGTCTGTTTTAGTACACACATATTCTTGGAAGTTAGTCTACAGGTCATTAAAATCAGGAATTTTTCAAAATTACGTATAAATATTTTGAATCAAATAAATAGTAACTGATTTTTCGTTAATTTTTTTAGTTATATTTTTATAAATTGCTTGAAGTATTGTATAGGATTTATTAATTTTTTCTTTCTCATCTTGCCATCAAAGAACCTGCGTATTTCAATTAATTAACTTTAGATCTTATTTATGTACAGTACTTCGTTCCTTTTCCGGGTGGTTGCCGTTGACGTTTTTCCAGACATCTTTACTACAGTGAACGAGGGATGTGAATGTGATTGTTGTATGTGTAGAACGTTATTTATTTATTCTCATCTCTGAATTTTATATAGGCCTATTATGAGACACTATATTTGTAAACACTAATTAAACCATAAGTTAGTAAATTGTGTTTCTAACATATTTGTTAGAGACACTGGAAAATCGCGGTAAAAGTTGATTGTTTGCTAGGCTCCAACATGCTATGTATAACACAGAAGGTTTTGCACCTATATTGGTTATTGTTTATATGAAGCACTGTGTCCCTCTTCAACTGACCCAATTAGAACTGTACAGTTTTAACACAGCACGTGTGTGATTTGCCACAAAACTGTTCACACGTGTCACGATTGAGATAGCCTAACAGTTTATCAGAGACTATGTGTGTACGGCGCCGCCTGCGTTGTATTATTCGAGGAAATATTTTTTTACGAAACTTTTCCATGGGCCAGCTGTACAAAATAATGTACCTACTGATAGAATCCACACTTTGGACAAATACGGAATGTCATTGTTAAGATTCCAGTGCACCCCTGATGTACAAATTCTAGGTTTTTAAGTCCTAATATTTATTATAAAGTAAACATTAAAAATGTGTTCAGACAGAACTAATTTTATCCACGTATTCTTTAACATGTTTTCGGTAAATTTGCATTACTTGTTAAATGCAATTTGTAAACAAAGAGAGAAACATATTAATAATACTATTTTTTCTCTCATTGTTTACAGATTGAATTAAATACATAAAGCAAAATTTGAGCTAAAATTTTAAAGATCATATACATTTAATTGGTTCTTTCTGAGTACAGTTTTTATTTTTACGCTAAAACTGATATTACGGCTTCAAATCCAAGAATTTTACATAAGAGGTACAGTGGAATCTTAATACACAATTTTTATCAAACATGGTTTCTAAGCACTCCATCATAGCTAAAAACGGCCGTTTCAGGCTGTCTTACTTCAAAATGTAGTAATCGCATGTATGCGAAGCTCAGATAGGAACGTGCTCTGAACTTTACTACAGACTTTCCACCAATTACATTGCGTGACCACAGCTTGAAATCCCGTAGAATAAATTGATCGGCCGGAATCTTGCACTCTAGTTCAGCGATTGGCTCGTTGTGGCGATGCGGCATTTGATACGCTATTCAAGGTCGTCCTTATAGCTCCGTCGCTTCTGAGCCGGTTACGCGCATACCACTCAAGGTAGAGGGCGTCCTAAGGCCATGCTCTCTGTTTTCTACTTTTTTAGCGTTACGCCTAAACGAGAGGAGATATCAAAAATCTGCCGGGCAGTTTTGTTTAAAGTCTTCTTCTTCACGTTGGCTGATTTTTTTCAAAGCTGTAAATACTATGGTTTTAGCTAATTGCGTTATCAACGAAATTCTGGTTAATTGACTTTTTTGTAGAAACCATATAATTTCTTGCATTGAAAAAAATTAGCTGTCATGATAAAAACCATTTTAAGCAAAACTGCCGGACAGCGTTTTGATATCTGCTCTCGTTTTAGCTTTAAAAAAATAACTACCGCGAAAACTTTAGGAACTAAAGAGCATGATTTAGTAAGACCTGGCGCATGAGCTGTGTTTTAGCGTGATATGAAAAGTGGTTTTTCATGTATAACTACTAAACAACTTTTCAAATGCGTTTATCTACGAAAATAAAGAGCACTTCAAACTATATAAGTTATTTATCGTTTTAAACATTCCGTCCGCCAATTAAAAACGTGATGCTGGCCAGCTCCTCAAAAGAGATTTAAAAATAGCTTTTTGACGTTGATGTAGCTGGAAAAAATAACAGCCGTATTCGTAAACAAAATGATAGAGGCCTGTGTTGGACTTTAAAAAAAAAAAGGGGGGGGAGTGTTAAACAGTTTTGTTGTATTTTCAGTTTTTGAGACAAAACATCTATTCAAGTTTGATTATAATTTTTTTCTCTTCGACAGAACATAGGATATTCTTTGTAAACTGTTAGACATAAATAATAATGGAATCTTTCATTAATTTACCATGCACAATCATCGCAAGAGACTTGTAGGTTAATTTTAAAGAATTATCTGCAATGATTCTGCATATGACAAATTAATGAAATATTCCTTTTATTTGTGTCAAGCAGTTTACCAAGAATTTATCCTATGCTTTGTCGAAGAGAAAATTTTGGTAGTACAAATTAAATAAAATGGCTAAAAACTGAAAATACAACAAATTTGTCTACCACTCCCCTTTAACACATGCTCCTACGAAAACACTGTACGCTATTTTAGTCCTCTGTGCTTAGAGGCGAAGCGGTATTTAGCGCACGTATGGAGCCAACTTACAGCATTCCCCGTTTTCATGCCTCAAACGGAGGAGAAAAAACCTTAAGTCCAAATACACCTTAATTCCGAATACTTAGTTACGCATGTATGGTTGATAATTTTCTGTCTTATATTAATGAACTGTGCTACCTGCCACATTGTCCTTTTTACGATGTATGGTGATGCGATTCGCAGCTCTCTCCTGCGGAACCGTTGTCTTTTTGTAAACCTGCCCGATGTATCCGTAACAGGTAGTAGTTTCGATGTCGGGAAAACCAATCGATGAGGAAGCGCCTGTTGATTGGTTCGTTCCCCCGTTGATTTCCCCGTCTCCGTTTCCCCCTTTCCTGTTCTTGCTTGTTCTCCTTCCCGCTTGGTTTCCGGTTCTGCCGTTATTTGAATTGCACGTTTTGTTTGTTGTATCGGCATATTTGTTTGATGTTTACACATCCTTTGTATGAGTTTCATCAGGCATTCGTTAAATCAATGAAACTGTGATTTTAAAATACGTGTACGTTTCTTTCATTAACGATTTAAAAAATTCTTCGTAATTTTATTGCCGTTTTCTTTTACGTGAAAGATATAACCGCTGGTTCCTTCGACAAAATTAATTTTTAATTTGTACCTCTTTCCGTCCTCTGCTGAAAATTCATATAGTCGTATTTAGAGAAAGCTTTTTTCCAGCGTCGACTGAATCTATGACTGACGCGTACACTAAGTACATGTAATTACTCCGGTTTTTTCTATCATCAGTACATCTCTCATGGTAAACTACAAAACCGACTGGATAAGTTAAATACTGTAATCTTATTAAACTTTATGTGTGTATTGGTAAATAGTTTATGTAGTGTTTTTGTTCTACTTTAGACTAGTACCAGAAATTCATTAGTTTAAATGTTTTCCGTAGAACATGTTTAATGTACTAGGCTACCTGCCAAAACTCGGTGTTTTTGAATGCCTGTCTCGACCTATATTGTTTTGATGTCACATTTTTTTTGGGAGTGATAATGTTTCCTTTTTCCAATGTCGATACGAAACAGTCAGTGTTATATACAGCATGTTGGAGCCTAGCAAATAGTCAACTATTCCCGCGATTTTCCAGTGTCTCTAATTATATATATACATAGGTACGTACATACACACACACACACACACACACACACACACACACACACACACGATGTTTGGTAATTATATGTACAAACGAAAGGGCTGTGTCGTGAACAATGAAACAAGCTAGTAATTCTAGTAAACGTAGTTCCGGAAACCAATGTTTTCTCAACATGACACATAACATGTTACGACAGAAACGCTATAATACCAGTGTTTCCGAGGGTCAAAACGTCAAAATGCTGCTCATGTGGACGAAGACATTACAACAAGTGTTCGAATTGGGCGCCTTTCATGTGAAGGCAGCTTTCAGCACGTCTTCGCAGCGACTCTCGTACACGTTCAAAAATTCCAGGTGTGTTCCGAATGCAGTGGCATACAACCACAATACGTTCCTGTAGTTCGTGGACACTACGCAGCCACACTATATTTTGCTGTTGACTGCGAGAGTTGGTGCCTGGTACAGACGGCGGTAACAGTGTTTCAACATTGTCATGTTTGCACGTGTCCATAGATCGTAAAGGGAAACACGTCGTTTACCGGAACTATGTTTACTAGCATTATTTGTTTGTTGCATCGTCCTCGATAAACCCTTTTCGTTTGTACATATAATTACCAAAAATATTGCATATGTGTTTAAACGCGTACCAAGAGTTAATTTAATGTCAGAATTGGGGGTAAAATATAGTGAAAATAATTTTTAGCTTTGTGCGGGATTAAAATAGCATTCCGTAGATACTATCGTTGGCCCCATTCGTGATTAAATGAGCACTTTTTAATGTCTCTGTAGCACTCTCCCTGCATTGATACACGTTGCAGCAAAGTGCACTTTTTACGAAACTAGTGATCATTTCTAATAACAGAACGCACGCTTAAAAGTACGTCCCTATCGTTTAGAAACACGCATTGGCCTATGAACTATACCTCCTGCAAGTAAAATGTAACATAAAGGTCCGTAGGATAAAGAATAATATTATAGTTCTGCGCATCATTGAAGTGTTGGCGTGCGCAGAATTGGTGCTGCTGTATATACGGTTCTAACATTTCCAATTATTATTTTATTTAAGTTATAAAAATAATTTTATTAGTTCTTAAAATATTGAATGTGTATCTGATATGTGGAACGAAATATTTTTGTCACCAACAAAAACTTTGGTACAGCTAACAAAATACAGCTATTTGCCTAAAACAAATCAAGGGAACAAAATAATTTGGTACGAGCAAACAAATGTTTATTGCCCCTATACAAACATATTATTTGGTTGATTCAAACAAATTTTGTTTACACCAACAAACTATTTTTCTCAGTGTGGATTAACCATTAGTAAAAATACTTTAACGTAAACATTTGGGAGCCTACATATGTATCTGCGTTTCGTTAGTCACTTTTAAATATTTGTGTTGCCAAGTGGCGGGATATATTTGAAGGATATAGGCCTGCAGGTTGTTTTTGTGATAGAAAGGTAGTAATGGACTTGAAGGTTAAACAGCGAGTTGTTGTGATAAGTCATACTTAGAGCGATAATGGAGAAGAACAAACAGTACAAATTAGTATACGCGACAGAACACCTTGCGAGACTATCATACCTGCATTGACGCTGAAACCTGCCATATCGAACATCTCTTACAGGATGTTCCAAATTCATTTTACCGCGTGTTTTACTAGAACTTTATGTGTGATATGTCCGTTCCGCCATTCCCTTCTTCATCTTGCTTATTCCGATTTTTCCTTGCGTCACTTAAGATGCTGCGTTACCTTTTCTTGTTAATAATAGTCATTTTAGTTTAATAAATGAAGGATGTGACAAATAACCGGCTATGTTTATTTATAAAACATTACATTTTACTATTAGATGTGTGTTATTGGATGAGATCGGTGTTGGTAATTACTTGGTTTTTTTTAGTGAGATAATTTTTATCTTAAAATTTAAATTAGCTTAATTGATTCATAGTTACGCTTTAATTTTTCGAATACAATGTATGTAATGAAAGGCTAATAAATCTGCCTACGTCCCTATTGAAATACTATCAATTTAATCTTACCAAATTTGTAATCAAGAAGGAATTCAAAAAATTAATCATATCGTAAAGTTTAACTTATCACAGCGAATTCGCCCTGTATATTTGTCGGGATTTGGGTGGTGGGCGGGGGGAACTAACATGAGAAACTTTTCAAGTGTGTCCGTTCCATAAATTTTAGTTCAATGTGGGCACCGTGTGAAATGCAAATCCGAGTGAAGCAGGGTGGATGCTGGAACTCTGAGATCTCAACGGATGTGAGCGACACGCTAACTGTGTAACCAAACACACTTGGCAAAGATAACCACTGTGTAGGCTAACAAATTTAGCATTCAACGGTACTTTTTCCGTACCGGTGCATAGACATGCATCACATTACATTTCTAACGGCAGTAATTTTTAAACATGACAGGACGGATTTGCCAGTTTGCCACACGCTTGTATACAGCGTTATTGTCTCTAAGCTCACGAACTTTTCTTTGCGTGAATGGTGGTGTCTGTAATCGCAGTCAAGTTGAGATCCAGTGGTCTGCTTAGAAAAGCAGAAAAGCTGCCTGGAATTTCTGTTACAGAACTTTGAACGAACGAGTGAATTCTCGTATTTTTTTTACACATGATTGAAATATTGTGACTTGTTATGACTTATGACATACTTAAATCAAGTCATTGTACTTTTTTTTATGGTTTTAGTTGTTGCACTTTTTATGGCATATTTTTTTAGGATTGAAGACCCTTTGATTTGTATTCTTACATCAAATGTGTGTCCTGTACCGAGGAACAGTTTTATCATTCACTTTGAGAAAAAAATTATGCTGAAATGTTATGACCTGTTAAATACTGAGACAATTTTCATATTAAAACCATAATGTTTTAACAGTTGTTTTAATACCTCAACCGTTTTGTGGATTTATGAACTTATCCGAGTGCCTAGAAATGTTACTGTTTTTTTTTTTTTTTTTTGTACAGGGAACAGTGTCTGGATTTTGCAAATAAACCGACGGCACGCAGTTTGGATACATCTACATTTAGAAGTTATTAGCCGAGAAATTATTTTAATGATTGGGTAAAATATTGTCGTTAAGATCGATGATAAGGATAGTTGGTGAAAGCTGTCTTAATTACCGCTGTAAATTGTAATACAGCATACACGTGTGGTGCAATGTTGCCCCAATCTTGAATGTATTAAGAAAGTTCGTCATCTCTGTAAGTAGCATCGCCCGTTGCAAACTTGCTTTGTGATAGTAATTTTGTTTTGTTTTCTTAATTTTTTCATTCCAGAGAGGTCGTTGTACGCGTGACCTCATATTAATTACAGCCCCGCAGCCGCGTGAGGTCACGTTTTTCCCGCATCGCGTTGTCCTTGTCCTTGACTGGTTCTACGGTAGAAGTGTAAGAGGGTGGTGGTGGTGGGGGATCTATCCGTCCTTGCTTGACAAGGACGGCTTTGTTGTTGCTTTGCGATAAACGCTTTCAGATCCATACACAGCAGCTACCGTAGCCCGCTCCCTAGTTTAGCAGTGGTTTCGAAAATATTTTTTGCTACGCAAATTAATACATAATATCAAAAATTCCTTTGGCTGTTTTAACACTTATATATCAAAGTTTTTATATGAATTTTTCTGTTGCAATACACCAAACAGATTTTTAGATTTTTGCCCCCGAAATAGTACACATTTTGTTGTGAAAATAAGCCAAAATGAAGCAAAATAATTTTTTTTCTCGCAAACGGTACATTATTAAAAAAAAAAAACGGTTTGGCAAAATTGTGTATCGTATGACTGTACACTGTCTCAAATTTTTTCACAGCATTTGGTTAAAAAAATATTTGAGTTATTTGCAATTGTTTGAAATAAACTGGAGATGATGACCTTAAATGTAGACCGACACGGCCAGTTTTCTACATTCCGTCGCACTATTTGAAAACAACGTGTACAACATGACTGCATGGGTAGTGTGTTGGCCAAGTAACTTACGTGGTTTTCTCGAAATTAAAATTGCTGTATGCCTACCTTGGATGCATTCTTGAAACGTGAGATAAGAGACACGTAGCTAGAGACTGGAAAAATTCGCAAGTTCACTGAGCTGTAGGCTAGCCTCCAAGAATATATGTGTACGCAGTAGGCAGTAGATGCTCATTGGCTGCTTGCTAATGTATTGGTGCCATATGATTGGTCGTGCATTAGTCGCCTCTTTATTATTGGCTCAGCACCTTCCAAGACGTGTCAAATTAGTCAAATTCCAATTGCGAAAGTGGTACGAGAGATAAATAAATGCTAAAAACACAATTTTACATCCACACGTTTTTGAAAAAACTACAATACAACAACCCTAGATAATGATATTAGGCAACTTTATGAGCTAACATTCCCCCAGAGTAACGCATTTGCTACGCGTAGCCTAATCTGTTCCGTCGCAATTAAATGTACGAAAATACGGCGACGATTGTTCCTCGGAAATACGTTGCTCGAGAAAAATGTTTGCTCAGAAAGTTGGCAAAAACTGTTGTTTAAGGTAGCGGTTTTTTTAATTGACTTCGAGAAATCTACAAATTTAAATTAATGATTTTAGCTGTGAATTCTGTACCATGCCCTCTTTAAGTAGTTGAAATTCTAGTCTTTACGCAAACGAAAACGCTAATTTAGGTCCCTACACATATCTATCGTTAGTATCGTCAGTGTCAATGCCTCAAAAAATCGGGGTAGGGTGGGGAGTTCCTGATCCTTGCGAACTTATTCCTTTCTGGGTTACAGACTTTGCTTAGTCTCAAATACACATGTAATAGGGCCTAAGGCAATTATTTCACCTAAATAGAAAAAACGATGTTGCGAGTTCGCTTGTCACCAACAACATTCCTTTTATTGTATATATAATTTTTCTCAACTAAACACTGCATTACGGTAATTTTTAAATTTTTTTAAATTTGGATGTTCATTACAATCTTAACTCTGTCATTGGGAGGTTTTAAATATTGTTAAATGTTTCCTCGTTGACATTTTATGTATAGATTTATTTAAAAGGCTGTTAGAATAAATTATAATTAAATTTTCCTAGGTTGTTTACAAACTTCGGAATGACGCATGAGTAGCCAGAACGCCCAATCAGACATGCATAATTCTCTCGGAAATACACTTTAGAAAAGGAAATTAAAAAAATAAAGTAATATCTCGTTGGTCGTGTAGTGATGCACGCGCATTGGTTTTATGAATTTACTGAGTTTTCCCAATGTTCTCCAAACCACGGGGCGACCTAATTGGGCGAAAGTTACAACTAATGGGTGGAAGTCGGGTCCTTCCTTCTGTCCTAGGTGCTGTCATGTAAATGAATGACATTTTGGTTTTAAAGGCACGTCCTGATTGTTTATTCACCGTCGTGACATTTCACCTGCCGCTTTGTTTGTGTGACCTTTTGTGGTTTAGGAGCCCGCATCGAGCCGTGCCGTAATAAAACTTGCCCTTAACAAATGTGGTCGTTAGCAAAATTCACACGCTGGAGTAGGGTAGGTTATCTCAGTCACGTGACCAGGTTTTGTGGACCATATATATGTATGTATAAACATAAGGTACCTGTACCGAATATGGCCAGCTTAAGAGTGCGTGGTAGATAAATAAACACTGAAAAGATCAATTGATTTTTACGCTTTTTTCGAAGCCAATATGGATAAAATACTCAATGACAATCCTAGGTAGTGGTAGTTGCCAACTTTATGAGTAAATATTTATCCAGAATTACTAATTCGTTACGCGTGATCTCTTGCGCCGGAGTTAAATACACGAGGTTCCGGCGTGAGAGATTGTGCCTCAGAAGTTCGTAACACTGGAAACAATTTTGTTTAAAACGTTAGCTAAAACTATTGTCTAGGATTGCTATTGTTTAATTTTCGCAAATTGGCTTCAAGAAACCTACAGTTACATATTAATGCTCTTAGCGTTGAATTACGTACCACGACCTCTTAAAGTTATCAAATAATGTGTACCTAAGTCATTAATTGCATTACTAATGTAACATGGATGATGTAAGACACATATTTATGGATGGTGTTGGTGTGTTCATACTGGAGACTAGTGTGTATCTCGGCATTACCACACAATGGCGACTAGTGGGCCATATTGAGAACTGGGCCATATTTGGTACAGGTACCTTAATATTGGTTCTGGTAGTTGGCCGAGAGGCCATCAGTTGAAATTTTGAACACAAGTACATTTTACTCCGGTTAAATTTAGGACATCTAAATTTTGAACTCTCGTGAATTTTCATAAGCGCCCAATAATTTCCTCCCGAGCCCATCCGAGAGTGTAGGGACGTTGACGATACAATAAAAAAAATTTTTTTACTAGTCAAGTTATTTGGGGAATAAATAGATTGTTAAAATAAAACATTGCTGCCTTATCTGTGCGTACCATTAAATCCGCCTTAAACTTATACGGTACTTGATAATTTTGAGCTTGATTTATTTTTGACTGAATTTTCATTCACGTAGTAATCTCGTTTCCTGTGGCTTCCACATTTCATCAATAAACAATAATAGGGAACATCAGATCTACTTTGTTATAATGAGCCGTTCACGGTTAAATGATCACTTTTGAATATTGTGTTCACAAGAATGATCATTTATTGTTATTATTATAACATATAATTTATTGATACCTTAGACGTTAAAATTTAAGGACTGTAAAATATGCACACTATGATTATTGCTTGCATTGTTACGGTTATATTAATAATTAACGACAATATCAAACTTAACAGATAATTATACTAAATACCGCGACTTTAACGTGATTATAGCGTACAATTGGCGTGTGGTACTGACGCCAACTAAGCTTCCGGTAAGACAAGGGAGCAATTGACGTCATGCAGTTACGCACATAAACAGAATGTTTCGCTGCAAAATTGCCTGAACTACTGAAAATGCCGAGTTGCCTGAACTACTGAAAATGCCGGAGGTAGAGATGGAATTACTGTCGGTAAAGGAGAAGAAGTAACCTTGAGAGGAGTTGAACTGATGGAACTGTGTTTCATCTACACCCGCGGCGAGGATGTTGGACTCCAGACCATTTAGTACTGGCTGTCTGTAGCCATCCTGTTTACGTCCAGAATTACGAGCTGCAGGAAACACGAGTTAATGAAAGTACGGTGCTGTTTGCATCGCAGTGTGGAAAGGCGCTAGATGCAAACCGTCCAATATAAACGTTGCACGACCGATGCTAACTGCCGCGGCTCTTCGCCGTTGTACTGGCGCAATACAAGGCGTTTAATTAAATTACCCAGCATTCGCTAGAAACTCTTTTTAAAATTATTCGTAAATATGCGAAGGCTCAAACGAAGTAAATTTGTGCAGGGACGGATCTAGGCTTTCATTCGCCCGGGTCAGTAATTGTGATTTGCTCCCACCCCTCCGTTCCCACCACGTTTCCCATCAGTCCAATCAACCCAACAGTAACAAACGTATCCTGCATACGTTGTTTTGCACTCGCGTAAATAACAGTATAAAATATTAGTAGAAATACATAAACCTGTACTTACTAGCTACCATTAGCAGTGTTTGTAGTGTGCATTCTAATTATAAATTCTGTATTTATAACATTATGTGGTAATCAGTGTTTTATATATATATATATATATATATATATATATATATATATATATATATATATATATATATATATATATATATATTGTTGCGTGCCATGTTCCTGGAGGCCAGTGGTCGGCGGCTGTTTCGTAACACCTTGAGGGCTGGCCGATGACTCAAAGCCCGGGTGGCTCATAGTGGGAAACCCGCCTAACCTACGTCATAGATACCTGTCCCAACTGCG
>PNEQ01090838.1:0-15507 GCA_003012365.1 Medauroidea extradentata
GCTCGCACATAGCGCACTGCTAAAGGTGGCAACAGTGGAGGAGTATGCTCGCACATAGCGCACTGCTGAAGGTGGCAACAGTGGAGGGTGGAGTATGCTAGTACATAGCGCACTGCTGAAGATGGCAACAGTGGAGGGCGGAGTATGCTTATACATAGCGCACTGCTGAAGGTGGCAACAGTGGAGGAGTATGCTCGCACATTGCGCACTGCTAAAGGTGGCAACAGTGGAGGAGTATGCTCGTTCATAGCGCACTGCCGAAGGTGGCAACAGTGGAGGAGTATGCTCGCACATAGCACACTGCTGAAGGTGGCAACAGTGGAGGAGTATGCTCGCACATAGCGCACTGCTGAAGATGGCAACAGTGGAGGGTGGAGTATGCTCGTACATAGCGCACTGCTGAATGTGGCAACAGTGGAGGAGTATGCTCCTACAAAGCGCACTGCTGAATGTGGCAACAGTGGAGGAGTATGCTCGTGCATGAAGCGCTGCTGAATGTGGCAACATGGGAAGAGTATTCTCGCACGCACAGAATGTGAATACTAGCGCTGTGCCATGGAACCTGCATACCCGCCCCGGGCAGCTTAAGGGAGTCGGGCGAGGAGGATCTTTGATCTGATTAAGAACTCGTTAGTCGAGGTTCGCTGGGCTGCGGGGTGGCAGGCGGGGTCGTGTGTGTGCCTCGGGACATGAGCATAGTATCGGCAGTGCGCTCTTCCACGAGTTTGTCATGCCTCGTATCACAACCCATACCTTTCACATTCAGGTCGAACTGCTCTTATCTCGTATAATAGGTTCGCCATGCTGCTCTTGGTGACATTACTCTACATTATTGTCATCATTATTGTTCGACCAATTGGTATTTTTTCGCTTTGACACTTTATCTAACAAAATACTCCCTTCGAACGATTTTTTCGGCAGGTTTATACAGTTTTTATGGATATAAACTACTGCTAGTGAATGTTACTGAGTACATAGCATAAGAAAAGTTAATATCATAACAAATGCGTCTACTTTACTCAATGTTTGTGTAAATTTACCAAGCAAGCTTTAAGTCTGATATTAAATATATCACTTAAAACGAAAGGCAACTATATATATATATATATATATATATATATATATATATATGTGTGTGTGTGTGTGTGTGTGTGTTTTGTGTGTGTGTGTAGATTGATAGATATCTCTACCACATTTTAAATTAATATAAAGTTTATTTGAAATGCTGGAAAAGTTCACGAAATATAGACGTAACATGTTAATAAATTTTTTGTTTAGTTGTCTTTCAAAATTTTGGAACTAAAACAATACACACTACCAGCATAAAGCCTATGGTTTAAAGAAGCCGACACAATAAGGTAGAAATTAGTCAATAATAAACGGAAAGATGACATACCCTGTTCATTTAACCGTGAAATTCTCTCTCAGAAAATGCCTAATCTGTATAAAATACTCCTTTAGAAATCAAATCTTCGGTGGTAAGCTGATCAAGTATTAATTTAAGTTAATATAGGTCTAAGCGCTCTCGAAATATGTGCTGTGTTTTAAAATGTCAGACCAAAGAATAACAAACTCTGCTAGAATGAAAGCTTAGTGGATAAACTGACAAATGTAAAATCTAGTTATTATTGGTATCATAGTTCACTAAAACGATGCGAAATTGTATACATTGACGTTGTTAAATAGTCCAAAATTGCTGCCGACAGTACGAAATCGAAGTTTGGCCTATAAGCTATCAAAAAATTAATTTTGTTACAAATTGTTGGAGATTCAAGTACAACATTAACTGAACAGAATTTTCAGTTAGTCAAATTTTACATCCTAGAATAGCTAAATGTATTAAATTATAGCTAAATGTATTAAAATATATATGAAATAAAAGTTAATGCAATAACACTTGTTAACAGAAATATATCAGACTGTTGTAATACAACTCTCCTAATTATAGTCGCCACACTTTTCTACTGAGAAATAAATGCGGAAGATAGAATAACGAAGTCGTATGTCAATCTAAGTATGTTTAAATGTACAGAGGCAATGTCGGGTTGAGAAATGATATCAGCATGTCACCTAATATTGCGGAAATATTGGATAAACCACAAGGAAAACTAGTGGATTGAAAATATCAGAATTTGAAATTGTTTATAAAGTTATTATTGATATAAGCCACCGATATGCTGTATTTGCCGCTAGAATGTGCCAGCATTTTTAACTTGAAAGACAATTTTTGATTTCCAGTTTTGGCGAAAGACTGTGACCTACATACGGGACATTTGAGAAGAGGCTTTGATCAGTTTATCGTATGTGCTCAACCGCGAGTCGTGTTACGTTTAATTTTTTTTACACTGCATTAAACCAAATTTTTTCCCCAGGGGCTTATTGGTTCAAGCCTCTGTGGACGTATCAGAAATAAAAAAAACATGCTGGCTGATGTGCGTGTGCTAGCACGCACTGCTACTCATGGACCCCTCGCCTGCCAGAGATGCAGAGCTCAAAGTACAGTCTCTCTCTCTTTCTTTCTCTCTCTCTTTCTTTCTCTCTCTCTCTCTCTCTCTATCCGCACGCTTCGCACAAGGACAAAGTCTTCGCTGTATGTTAAGATCCTCCAACCTTCTCATGATTGAAGTAAATGTATTTTTATTTACATGTTCAGAATAAATTTTCTTTTAGTTATGATGTTATTGAAAATAATTAATTTACACAGAAGTCTCTCAACGTTTAAAAAATATTTTTTGTGTGTATATGTATATATATATATATATATATATATATATATATATATATATATATATATATATATATATATATATATATATATATATATATATATATATATATATATATATATATATATATATATATATATATATATATACCTTGACAAATTATATTGGAAACATCTACTAGGATTTCGGATAAATAGAAAAGAGTTTCATTCGTATATTACATTTAACTTTCAAAGATAGGATTATTTTATACAAAATTTACAGTAATTTGTTTAAACACGCATTAGTGTCTTTTTAAGTAATCAGCCTTTTTCACAAATTAAGACACAGTCAATGTTCAGCATTACATTAATGAATAATAAATTAACTAGTTTTTACTACATGAACGAATGTATTGGTAACGTTAACAAATGTCAAAATGTTATTTCATCGTATGGAAAAAAAAACATACACAACCCCCAAAGACTCTTCTGATATGGAAAACTGTCGAGAATGGCCTCTTCTTCTTTCAGATGATCTGACAGGTACTTGCAAACCAACGGTACCTTGTGCGGTGCATAGCATAGACGAGAAGATAATATTTGAGCATGTACGGTATCTCGTTCTCTCTTTCCAGCAATATCAAAGACTTTTATACCTTCCATGTGCCAGTATACCAGGTAATACAGCTGAACAGAAAGCACTTCAACACGTATAATTGTCAGCTTTCTTTCTTAGATAAAAACTAATACTGGCGAAGAACGCACTATGTTACTGGATTTCTTTAATAGTTGGGGCTGGATACATTGATTACAAAAGTAATTGACATTATTTTTAAAGTATCCGATGTATTCTATAGGAAATTACATAAATACACATTCGAAAAGATACTGTAAAATTGTACTATATTAAGAATGTATAGCTGTTAGCTTTTTAAGAAATGATGCTAGTTAATGGATGCCCATAAGACATTTTCGATACACAACACATAGTTCATTTGCACACACACTTGTACTCACTTCAGACCAAGAATCAGTCACTGCAAATGAAAAAATATATGCCAAACACCTGTACATTTCTCGTGACATAGTAATTAGGTTTTGGAGCTTCCCTCCAATAATTTGGTGTTCAAACTAGCATTTTTTTATGGTTTTTTATGGTCATTTTTGGTTTTAGTGTTTAGTTCCGAAGCTCGCTGCTTCATATCATGCAACGACTTGGGAAACTTCATTCTCGGTCTACACATATGTGCGGCACACTCGTTGGTGACATAGTCTCATAATGTAAGCGAAACTACTGCTCCATCGCAGTATCTTCTCTCCATATGGAAATGTATGCCATTTTCATATCTTTCAACAACATGCTTTACGAATGCTTCTGGAGTGTAAGTAACTCCATGTAACACTTAATCAACAATGTCGTACTCTTTCTAAGGGTTAAATGTATCTGTCTGACTGGAGGTAAGTTTATGTACTTGCTGTGATAGCGGTCTTGAAGAAAGGTATACATCACACGAGAAATGTGTGCACTGAGGTGACCATTCAGGAAATCCACGTCTTTGCACAACATGTGTATGTCCGTTACATTTCTCTCCCCATTCTCACACTGCATTGCTTCCTGTTTGACGAAGTGTGTAAATAAATGAGTTGTGGTCGGAAATTTCAGTCACTTTTTCACCATTTCGATGTAGCAATAAGTCTTTTGTGATCTTTGAACGATTCTTGCAATGGGTTGGTATTATGTATAGAACCGATATCATGGACATACGCCATTGCTTGCGAATGTTGCCGTCTTGCAGAAAACATCCACAATAAAACGAAAAAACAACAACAAAAACCAACAAAGAAAAGTCGAGCGTTAGCTGTTGTCAACAAGCAAATAACATACATACAGTCCTAGAGAGGGACATAGTCGTAACCACAAAATGGAACAAATAAAAAAACAAACAACAAAAAAATTCAAAAAATTTCAAAAAATTAATTCTAAGCTGGAATATAGTCGTGTGATAAAAGACGACACAACAAAAACGAACGAGAATACAGAAAAGAGACTTATGAAAACAGGTAATAGACAGACAAACACAACGAAGACAACACAAAAGTCGAGAGACGAAATGAGTGTGTTTGTCTGTCTATTACCTGTTTTCATAAGTCTCTTTTCTGTATTCTCGTTCGTTTTTGTTGTGTCGTCTTTCATCACACGACTATATTCCAGCTTGGAATTAATTTTTTGAATTTTTTTGTTGTTTGTTTTTTTATTTGTTCCACTTTGTGGTTACGACTATGTCCCTCTCTAGGACTGTATGTATGTTATTTGTTTGTTGACAACAGCTAACGCTCGACTTTTCTTTGTTGGTTTTTGTTGTTGTTTTTTCGTTTTATTGTGGATGTTTTCTGCAAGACGGCAACATTCGCAAGCAATGGCGTATGTCCATGATATCGGTTCTATAAATAAGTCTTTTAGTGCGCACGGAAGTACTGAGTCTGGTCGAATATTAAAAACATAACATTCATTGCTATCGCATGATAATTCATCTTGCATATAGTATCATTTGCATAATACCAAGTGAATATCACCATCACAGAACTGAATTTGTAAAACACACATTTAGCATCTTTAAAACACACTCTTCTGTAGCCCACCATTACGTCTGTGTACTAGAATGTTTCTTGTGATTTGAATGGCGAGTGCATAGCAACGGTAGACTTACCAATTTAGATGTCTTCGTTACTGTAGTCGTCGGTGAATTCCGAACTTGAAGGGCTCGGTGGTGACAGATAATTGCCTGTATAGTTCACTGGCGAATGATGGTACATGTTCCTTTTGGTCTGTAGGTTCTGATGAGTCCAATAAATGTTCACTTTTCCCTGGTTCTTCACTTTCTCGATACTTGTGTTCTGTGACGGTGACCTTCTTCACATCAGTTGTAGCACACCGGAGCTCTCCGTGTGGCTGCTAATGATGAACGGATCAACTCTTCTCTTCCTGCTTTAATGCAGAACAATGACGAATTATGTCCGACACAGTTGGAACAGAATGCCGGCGCGGTAGAATTGTACACGAGCTATATGCGATTCGTCGTGTCTTACTGGTTTGCAGATGCACGAGTGCAAATGAACGGTTATACTATTCATTACGGTTGAACAAACCACGATATGAAATTAACTGAAAGAGGTAAATGGCAGAGACTGCTCGTTTCCTTCTGTTACGAGGGATTATAAAAGTGTAGACACATGAGACCATGTGACCATTATAATGCGAGAGAAGGTGTCTACCGACCAATCATATGAAGGGTAAGAAAAGGGGGGAGGAAATGTACAAGGTTTGATGAGAGGGGAAGGAGAAACTAATAAATTGTAAGTACACAGATTTATAAGACGTAAAATGTATGCGTGGATAGGGGAAATAGGAGGTACAATGCTAGCTTATTTTGGCTATGGAGAAGGATAGGCTTGATAGGAAAATGTACGCTATTGGGAAGGGGAAGGTAGCTTGTGATTGGTTATGGTAAGAGAAATCGTGGTATGTGGGTATCAAGCTCGTTATAATCCGTTATAAATGAAATGTCTTAACGGAACACTGGGCATAAGTGCAGCACGCCGGTACAAATAAACTCTAATACTGTCAGCTCTGCTCAGTCATATTTCTTAGGTGTATCTACTCGCTGCATGGTGCAAGACTGTTAATGATGGCACCCTGCTTTGTTTCTGCACAAAAAATAATAGCAATACGTGTGCCTGTGAAAATCAGTCAGGAACCTTCCATTAAACGGAAAACTGTTATTCAGGCAAAACCCTACAGTTACACACATCCACATTATTTTATTTAAGTTTCTCTATTTCGAACTTGAAAGAGTCATAACAGCAATACATAAATCCACACAGTACAAAGGAATGCGGATGAAATCAGTCGTATATTAAGTAGGCCTATACATACTGGTTTTTCCTGCAGTGAACTTGAAAATCAATGAAAACCATGAATAGGGGTTTTCCGCATCAAATACCAAAACACATATAATAATAATTTAGCGGATTTTTGTGAATATTTCTTCTCCTTAGTTATGGTCCGACGTACTTTGACGTACGGTGCATTGTTTTCGGCTTATTGACGTTTAAATATTTTGTTCCCTTCCACGAAATCCGTATAATGAAAAGTTTTCTTCTTTTAAATGGAACGAAGTAAAATTTTAATGCAACATTACACTTTTC
Source organism: Medauroidea extradentata (assembly GCA_003012365.1). Lineage (NCBI taxonomy): Eukaryota > Metazoa > Arthropoda > Insecta > Phasmatodea > Phasmatidae > Medauroidea > Medauroidea extradentata. The sequence continues at coordinate 6,914 of PNEQ01090838.1, forward strand.
TTTTGTTCTTCATATATTTTGGCGTACGATGAGCGGTTTCGTTTTTATTGTATTAGGCTATAGCATTTTGGGGACAAATTCTGAAGGGAAAAAAAAACGCTGATTGTATGTAAATCAGTACGAAATTAGGATATATTACGGGAACATCTAGGCACTTTACCTTTTGATCTGAAATATTTTGCCGTAAAGTGCGCCGTTTTCGATTTATTTAATTTTTAAAAATTTTTTAAGGTTTTTTTTATAGATAAATCCCGGAAAAAGAATAAGAATTTATAAACGGACTTTCGTGAATTTTGGATATGTTATATTTAAGTTTGTGCTCTTTAATTTTAGTCTGTACAAATTTTATCATTTGATGCACCGTTTTCGACTTATTAATTTTTTCCTCATTTTTCCGAAAAAGAAGTAAAACCCGAAAGTTGGATTTCGGTGGATTTTGGAAATGTTATTCTAATTTTTTTCTTCAAATTTTGATGCAAAAATCTCTTCTTGCAATTTGTCTATGTTGTTTTAATATATTTCCTGGACTAATAGAGGCACAGGTCATTTTTCCTCTTCCACCGCTGCTTGTCGAAAGCATCTAAGTTTTGTATGTACGGTTCAGGATAAAGATACCACTTTTGAAGAGCCCGGTTACTTTTTTTTTTTTTTTTTTTTCAGCTGATGTATATTTTTATGCAATTTTATAATAAACACTTAGCACACGAATTTACAGTCAGAGTATAGGGTCTATAGATTTTTTTCGTAATAAAAACTTGACATCTGAGGCCATAGTAAAATATATTTTTATTACTATTCCTGACAACGCATTCTTCACGAATGCTCATTTTACCTCGAACTGTCTATAACTTGTTCGCTGTATGATTCCTTTCGTTAATTTCCAACTAGGAAGTAACGTGACATTGCTTACAAAGTTTGATATTCAGTTCGGAATTTGGTTATATTTATTCATTTTTAAGCACATCTACAAACGCCGTCCAACTTGTCATCAAAACAGAAGGAACTATGCATTAAAAAAGTTTAATATTACATAAGAAAATAAAATTACAAATTTCAATAAGCAAGGTTTTTCTACATAACCAAGTACATAAGGTAACAACAAGGGTTAATTAGAACAACAATTTCAGAATTTTTCTGCAGAGAGACAAAATCATACAGACGGTAACGGTAACAACATTATTATATATAGCTGATTCAAAAAAAATATTTGGGCAAAGTTAACTTTTAAAAAAACACTAATCAGTTTAGCAGTGGAGTTGAGATGTGTACAGAGCAGCACCAGTAATGCATACGTGGAGGACCTGGACATTCTCATGACAAAAGTCTATCTGTATCATCGTCCAGGCACGATTGTAAATGCAGGAATTTCAGATGCAAGCGACTCTTCAGGGAATGGAATCTAAATGGCCTTAGTGGGAAGCAGGCTAGTTAGCCATTACAATCACAGCTGCGTCAGTAATTTTTAGTGGTTATGCAAGAAAGCGTTTCTAATGTGGAACTTGTGAGCTACAATTTTTGATATTATAACAGTTATTATTTTATAAATTAGATTGGTCGTTCGTATCATCGAAGAAACGGACCTTCACAACCGATAATTGTTTGGTGTTATAATGAAAATTAATAGATCGGTATTTTTTTTGTTTTGAAGGTAAAAACATATTTGGTTACATTAGTTGTTTCGTTGCGAAAAATTGCTAGAAATGTATTTTCAAATATTTGGGCGAATGGCTTGTATACATCAGTTCACTTAAAATACTCAAAATGATAAATGATTGTTTCAATGAGCTACGGTTATTTCATAAGTTTTGTAACTACTTTTTAAATTTTAGGAATTTCTGACGAGTCAGAATAAATCCTGTCCTGTTACTGTCACAGAACAATACTTTAGTTGTAAACCTGCAATCAATTCGATCTACCAGGTCGCTTGAAATTTTGAAGCCTATTTCAAAAATAATGTTTTCTGACATTTCTTACGCTTCCAGAGAAATATACTCACACACATGTATCAACAAATTGCTTCAAAATGTTTGAACACCGATACATGCATGATTAGAATAATCTACGATGTTTCATTGAGAGAGGGGGGTAGCCTTCACAAAATCAATTTAAATAATGTCCACTACATTCACGGCACTGGACTATCGAGTCATAGTCGTAGTAGAACTCCAGTACACATCACTAATAACTAACTGAAATTACTTCTGCAGTTTATGAACACGTAACCTTAAGTGAAAGTATTTGCACTAAGTCACGGAGCTCCGGTTTGCAAACATGTGTTTTGGGTATTGATGTACAATTTTTTCCAAAGAATATTATCTTGTAGTTCAGCGGATTGCTATTAGCTGGTTTTTTATGGAAAGTTGTTTATTTACCGGTACTTATTTATTTGTATTTTAATTAATGTTTCTAGTGTTTATTTATTATGTTTGTATTTTCTAAATACGTCATCTTATAAGTTTAATTGGTTATTTGTTTTTACCTATTTTAAAATTTGTCTACAAGTACTTTTAATTCTTTTCTAACTAACTTATTTCCTTATTTTTTATATTACATGATTTTATTTATTTGTGTTTTATACTTTTTATTTGGTTTTATTTCAAATTATTTTATTTACTTCCTTATTTCATAATATACTTTATAATCTAAAATATATATTAACTTTTTTTATTTATACCGATGTACTTTCTTCTTTTGTATTTTTTGTTTGTTATTTTTTTATTTATTAGTTTCTATTCATTTCCTATATTTATACATTCCCTCATTTATTTGTATCATGTATTTAGTTATTGTTAAGTTTTAAACTTACAGCGTGATAATTTTGTTATAAATATGTAACTACTTTGACAGTATCTTAGTAAGCAGTAAGGAAAAAATAAAGAAAGAACGAAATGAATAAGAAAACGTATTTAGGAAGTAAATAACTATATTGAAATAAAAATCTAAAAAATAGGAAAGTAAAGTAATTAACTAATATATAATAAAATAAGAAAATTAATAAGTAAATATATCAATCCTGCCCTGAAGAACCAGCACACATATACCCATTGAACTACCAGATCTTGCAGAGCACACATTATCCACTACCGCAAATACCCTAGAACTGGCAAACACACACGATTTGATCTGAGTGAGACAAGCCTTCCAGATCCATTAAAAATAAATAGAGCTAACATCGGCTTTGATATACTTCTGTTCAAATTTGAGGGAACTATATAATGGATATTATTACCTATTCAATTACAATAGCGATTGGCTACCCTAACACGTAAGGTACATTCACAAGGGGAAGGGGACACTTACACACATAAAAATGTTAAAATAGCTCATACATCGCGACCTAGACGTCTTCATTACACAGATAACGCAATGTGTCAGTAGTGGTGGTAGGCACAACTTAGAGTACAAGAAGATTGCAGTAACAGTGCCATAATTTATTTTTAATATCTACGAGCTAATGTTACCAATGCTTACGCTTACTTTAAAACTTCAAACGGAATTAAGATCTTAAACAAATGGCGAAACGATATAATAAGCGTCCATATTCCTGCTAATAAAACAAAATATTCAGTCTGTAAGAGATGTTGTTCAAGATTGCATTTGCCACCATTCGTCGCTAAACATATTATATAAATAAATATACATGTGATTAAGGTATTTATAATAAAAATTTGTAAAAATGTTCTTTAATATAAGATAATCTGCATCCATACTTTTCTTAGAAACTTAATGAACTGATTTTGGTACATTATTGATGAAGAATTTTCCATACTAGGAGTAACGAAATACGTACACATACTTAAGATAATGTGCCCCCGCTTGTTCCTGCAGGGCTGCGATGGCCGAATGGTCAGACCATTCTTCTCCCAACGAGGCGATCCGGGTTCAATTCCTGGCGGGGTTTGACCCCGGATGTGGGAATCGTGACTGACAATGTCGCTGGTCGGCGGGTTTTCTTGGGGATCTCCCGTTTCCCCCGCCCCTTCATTCAGGCACTGTTCCATACTCACCTCATGTCACCCCTCACCAGCGTTGGCCAAAATCTCTCACTCACTTGTTTCTGCAGACATTCAAAACTATTAAATTAAAATAATATATCCGCAAATAATAACAATTTCACAATTTTGGAAAGCCTCTACTTATACGAACAAAAGCTACCCGGTGTCTGAATATTAACCTAAAATAAATCTAACAACGAGAGCTGGAAAATATTTTTCTTATCTATTTGCTAAGAAAATTGGTCTCATCATTATACAACAAGTATACTGACCGAGCGGAGTACAAGAAAACTTTTTATCACACTCGGAGATTTCATATGGCTCAAGAAGTGCATAAAGGCCTTAATTTTAATTACATAACCAACATATACATTTTCATTACTGTAAATTTATTCCAATATAACTCAAAAAGTCCGTAGAATATTATCTCTGTTCTATAAGGGTGCAATTTTTGACATTTAAAATTGTCAGAATTATTTGTATGCCAATATAGAAGCTACTTAGATAAACGGAAAATTTATATTCCCAATTTCAGTTGAAGACAGTTGTAGTTGAGGTTTGGTCTGCTCTTGAAATACGAGGTCTTGAGAACCAATGAAACTTTAAATTTCGCGTTATCAGACAGCAGACTAGACTTGATGTTACTGCGTGCTCATTTAACTTCTGTTGTTGGCCGACAGTTTGAGTGGTGTTCCTGATGGACTTTTTAAACCAATAATATATGGTAAGGTCAACTGTAGAATGCCCAGTGTTACTGTAAAGTGGCCAGAGAAAGGTACAACAGTCCGGAGCCAATATCCTCACCAAGTGTGTTCGGGTATAGGCCAGAAAGCTGCAGCCAGAGATGAGTGAAAAGTACAGATGGAGTATTAGCAGCCTCTATTGAGGCCAAGCCCACTTTGTTTATTCAGTTAGCAATATGGCGGAGTGCAATAAGCTGTTCCTGTAGACTTACTGAGAGACGAGGTTATGGTTGGCCAACCTACAGTCGCATTACACTCGTTGCTATGGTAATAGACAACAGTATTCAGTCAGAATACGGCCGTAGAAGAATAGGTCTGGACACTCACCTGGAAACTTGACCTCCTTGTTGTTTGGCTGCACTTCACTAAGTTACCGAGAATATTGTGTTTTATTGGCGCTTCAGTTAGGGAGGTCGGACTCAAACTCCGCCCACTACCTTTCCACTAAGATAAACAATTTATCAAAACGTATTTTTTATCAATTTAGGAAATACTTCCTTCATTCACGAATTTAAAAAAAGTCCCCACCAATCTTTATTTACATTATAAATTGAACAATGAAAAAAAAAAAAAAAAAAGTGGTCAGAGTTCGAGTCGGACCGCCCGGATTATAGCGCCAAAAAGTACGACATTCTCGGTAACTTGACAAACTACAGCCAAACAACAACGGGGTCAAGCAAAATTCATTGTTAGATAGGCGAGTGTCCAGACCTGTTCTTCTACGACCGTGGTCGGAAGATGGGCTCCTCCCCCTTCCATCTCAAGGCTTCATACCCCTCGTCCTAGAACATACTTTATGATCCATCTGTATGTTTCTCTGGCTGTAGGCTGTCACCAAACAATAACGAAAATTTTGCACCTCTGTACTGTTGAGGACTGTATGAGGTGGACGCGGACACAACATAACTAAAGAGCGGGGGAAAATGCACGATACTCGACCGAGAATGTTCCGGCACGATTACCACATGCAAAAACACAGTTAGTTAAATCCAAAGGGAGGGGGAGGGGATGGTAGTCGTAACTGAGCCACCTCAGTGTGAAACGAGTTGAACACAATTCGAACAAATACTCGTAAAACTCCTAATATTTCCCCATGAACAGAAAATAAGTCGGGAATATATTTCACGCCCACTTTCTTAAACAAAATATATCTTGAGAAATGGTTGGTGTGTCTGCCGTTCCACAACGTGATTTACTTTCTCTTCTACTTTCAGAAAGAGGAATATTTTTGTTCTTATAAGAACTCGTTACATTCCAGTTTGGTTATTTCCACTTCACTTTAACCTAGAAACAGAAGAGTACCTATTCAAGGTTTTCGAGTAATTTCCCACTGATTCAATTTGCTGAATCTGCTTCATCGGGAACCTTTTAAAAACTACATATTGCATCATTGATCTAAATTCACTCAGTACGTTTAGAGTAACAGTTCAATCCGGACTGAACTCGGAGTGGACTGAATATTCCTAACTGTAATTTTATATTAAACACGCCGCAACAGGACGTTTACTTTAAGCACCCACAAGACCGAAATAAACGAAGGTGAAGCGGCTGCCATATTGAATCGTTTGTAGGTCATACAAGAGGTTAGATTCGTTCTGTACAACATAAATTAAACTATTATATCGTGTATGAATAAATTGCGAAATAAATTATGTATACAGAAAATTTATTCCAAACTATACAATAAAGTATGTGTGTTTTTTTAGAGTCATTTTTCCGTAGTTCATTGTCCGGCAAAACAGTGTTTGTACACGACATTCTATCTAGGTTAGCTCCATATTTACATGCCAATCTAGATTGAAAATTTTACTATCAACACATTTTCAATACTGGTTCACTTCTGATTCGTTCTATGTTGGCGCAAGTCCAAGTTTACTCCAGACCGGAATTTTACCATAAAAGAACTGACTGAACACGAAATTTTCAAAATTTGAATATATGTATAAAAATAACGTAATTATTAGTAAAATGTAATTCTGCTTCTTCTACATCATTGCCTACATTCAATAAATGCATGCGCCGAAATTTAAACCATATTTTTCTCGCGGGAACAGAAGGCACGTTCACGGACACATTACGCTATCACTCCAACCACAAGCTCACAGTCAACACTTACGTTCGCCCGTTTCCAATTATGTAATTATTCAATTTTTTACAAGTTTTAATGTAAATTTTTACATAGTTCTCTCAGTTAAAAATTGTTTTTGTTTGTATTAAAGTAATAATTTATATAGCAGCGAAATCTCCAAGTGAAAACATGGAAAAAATAAAATCAGGCCTACTAAATCTCAAATATCTAGAACAGCCAAAACAAGAGTACTTAATTCCTACGTACTGTAAATATTTATGTTTACTTCATTGTAACTTAGCAAAACACGTAGTTCACTTTAAAAACGAGCAAAAATAATTAGCTTTGAAAATGGTGTTATTACATGTCAGCGTTTTATAAATTGATATGTCATATTATTTACAGATTTCAATTGCGGTTTTCCAATTACAGGTTTAACAGTAGATATTGCATTGATTACATAGTGAAATATAGTTACTCATTAAATATCTTACCCCAATCTGTTGTTTTCACACTTTATTAGTCAACTTTAACAAAATGTCAGATCCGCCAGTGAAAAACATTGCAACTTATGCGGAACTGTGCAATTTCCACTGAATCTAGTTTATAATGTATCGCAGTCGAATTACGAAAGTGTTTTGAAAACCCATGGCCATTTACTATTTTAACGTGGAATACAATTCTAGTCACCAACCACAATAAGTGTGTCACTTCCATGCTAGTGAAACACGTCTGCGTCACTGCGCTAGGTATCTGGTATAGCATGCAAATATTCTGATTTGACCCTTCACAACTCTGGGTTGTAAAATGAAATTTACTCTTACTTCTTGCCGCAGCTGAGGTTAGGATAAGCATACCGGGGAAAGGCCCGTCAAATGTCCAACACCGAAAACGGACAAAACTTAGCGCGACAGTTTTGTGCAATCGGACCGCAATGTATAATTATGTTGCTGAAGGGATACTGCAAGAGTGTAGAAAGCTGAAGTTTAGAGATACAATCTACACCCGGCTGTCACCGAATGTCTCCTTCGTTCTGACCTTCTCGGAATGTGTCCTGCCCCAAATTTTCAGATATACTGCGCACAGCGAGCACGTACTCTCTCGACGACATGCGCGCTAGTTTTCCTAGCATACTGCAAGTACAAACACAAGTGAAGATGTAACCTTGCAATTATTTGATATGTACATATTACAGCCCACTAAAGGCCGTGCTACATTCGCATGTCTCTTGCTCTTGGTCCTTCGTGTCCTCTTGTCCCATCGTCTCTTGACATCACCAAGGGACACCCAGAAATGTGACGCCACAATAGAGCTGTCTCATCCTGCAGATTCAGAAAAGCGACACCAGAGTGCAGTTAATTTTAATGGAGTTTTTGTATTTTCGATTGTCCTTTATTTTGTTATATACCTATTATGTGGATTCGGAGACTGACAATAATTATACAAAATGATTAATAAAAAGTATTAGCGGTGTTATTTAAAAGCTCTTTAAAAAAATTAGTCAATTAGTCAAGTTCGTGAAACTTATTGGCGGTTATTTTGGTTTAAATACTGTAACATATCGTTTTCTCTATGTCACAGCCTTCGGTAAATTGTTTTAAGTTGGTGAAACTGCTAAACCAAGAAGTTTTATGCTTTGAAAGGCTAATAATGTTACACTATTGATTTATTTTTCTTTTCAGATTTTTTTTGTCTAAGCTGAGTAAGTTGTAATATTTGATGTATCGTTACATGGTTCCAACAAATTTAGTTCAATGTAATAATTTATCACTTCGTCGTAGGTCAGGC
>PNEQ01090838.1:15607-46217 GCA_003012365.1 Medauroidea extradentata
GTTTTGAACTATTGATTCTGCGAGGCTGATGAAAATTTCCAGTTTTGGACCTTTAAGCTAGCTGGAAATTGCCGTTGTTGATCGTTTTGATGTTCCTGAGTGCCTGAAGTATAGAAATGAGTATCTATTCAGCAGGAGAGCAGTCCGTCAATGAAGTACAAGAGAGGACGGAATTAGCCAGGGTCCACGTCGGCGACTGTTGTAACTTCACTGCTCACCTGTCGAACTGCAAATTCTAAGAAGTGAGTTAGTATTCAGTCTGATTACAGTATTTGGACTTGTAGTAATTGCGCTCAAATCACATTATCACCTATAGCAACATTTCAAGATAAATTCATTTTTTTTTAAAACACTACTCGGATTAATAACACACATTTGTTGGAACCATAATTCGTTTATATTGTTAATGTTAATAAAATGCTCCGAAGCACTTCGATATTCATTTACTTCGCAAAAACACAACAAAAAGAAAAATAGCTGATATTGTTCACTGGTTCCCCACCCCTTGAGCTAGCAAAATTTGATACTTAATAATTATCTAATTGGTTACGTCACATTCGTGACGAAGTGTAATGGTCTATGGAACTAAAGTATAGATTAAAGCAAACCTACATATTGGTATCCAACGCACCTATACCTAGCATTCCATGTAGATTATACAGTACATTACAATACTATTTTTTGTTTAAATAATGCTCTTTTTACATTCCACATTTTCTACTGACATTATGAATACGAATGTTTATGTTTACGAGCTAATTTTGGCGGTATTTAATGTTTTGGTAATTCTTCTTCTTCTTTAACTTGACGAAGGACATAGGACGAAGGGACAAATTTATAAATATTGGCCATATACATAGGACAAGACGAGACATGGGACAAAGAGACAGCAAGGGACACAAGGGACAATGTCACGTGATCATTTGAGCCAATCGGCGCGCAGTGTCCAATGGACACAGCATGGGACAACTTGTTTGTAGCACGGCCTTAAATACGACTATGCCTCGCTTGCAACCCTCCTTTTTTTTTTTTTTTACTGGCGTCCATAAGTCCAGTAATTAATTTATTGTTACAAAGTAACAGAGAGATGCAAGTATCAAAACGTGGGTGAAAGAGGCTACATCAACGAGCTATACAGTAAACATAGAGGGGCGGAAACAGCAATCTCCAAGGCTCTGATGTGAAGCCCAATTGAACGTGGTATTATGACTCTAGATAAAATGGCGGCCTCTTATATCTGGTCGAGAGTGAGAGCGATTATGCTAATTTAATAATATTACAGCATAATATATTACAAGAATTATTGGAATTTTTTCCTGTGTTTAGCGGGAATATAGTGTAGCTATAAAGTAACGGATTTTATTGCGAATATAATTACGGATATTTAACATAATGTTGGCCACACTGCTGTTCGCCATATTTTCTGGGGTCAAAACAGCCGTTTAATTGGGCTTCACTTCGGAAGTATTTCCGCCCCTCTATGTTAACTATATAGCTCGTTGGGCTACTTGCTATATTCATCTGCAATCATTTTTTAACCGGCTGCAGAATATACGCCCAAGTGCTGAAAGAATACGTACGATTTGGGGAGAATATGCGCAACTCAAAGAAGTTAGTGAAAACTATCGCATTACATATAAAAGAATGCATTGTGCTAACTGCGTTCGGTTATGATGATTATTTGCGCAGTCGTACTCAGTCCACAACCCTAATATATGGTTGCAGATAGTAATCCTTCGAAATAACTTTGCTTCAGTTTTTGGGGACCAAAGTCGGCCAAATGTAATCGAATTTATTTAATAATGTTTGAAAATTTACCGTTCACAATGTGTGTGTTTTGTTTTACAAAGTATGCATGAATAAGAACATCTGTATAACATGATTTTCTTGAATTGATGATAAAATTATTTTGGAGAGTACTGGTTTTAACACAATATTAAAGCCTATAAGCTTATATGTATTCGTAGTAGGCCTACTTGGGTATGCGTAAGTGTAAATGTGTGTACTACACACACAATTTATTAATTATGTAAGAATCCTTTAAGAAATTTATGAAAAGTTACTTTATTTAATTCATTTCATTTGTAGGATATAGCCTTGACGTTTGGAAACAAAATTTATAATTATGTTATTGTAGCATATCGGTACTAATGAGTGTGTTCTGATTAAAAAAACATACATCACCCCATGTGTTCATTACACACACGTTCATTGTGACACGTCATGGCATCGTATAGCTACTTCAGCTACGGAAATTGAATTATTTGTTCGTAAGAACCATTTTTATCATACATTTATACGAACGTACTATGTTAGGCCTAAAACCTTTTTAGTTTCTACAAACCTAAATTACATTACATTAACGTGTTGCAGTTGTTGCATGATACTCCGATATACTTCCCCGTGAAATGATTATGGTCTCGTACGTTGAGACATGCAAAATAATTTGTTCCTCTTTTATTTTCTCAAAGACATGTATTTGTATTGTTTGAAAAAGATAAATTTGATTAATTGTTTCATACAATTTGAAGTAATTGGTGATTTCAGACACAGGTAAAAATATGTTTTTATTTTTTTTTTTCAGAAATTAATATTTTTAACTAACTATTTATACACTAAACTATCTGTTTATTTTAAACGAGGTATCATTTGAAAGGAATTACTTAATTTCCAATTCTTTGAAATAAAAGTCATAAAAATTAATTTTAAAATGTTCATTTAATTCCTTCATATGACACACACATATATATAAAGCTCCCCTCATTCCAACAATTTTCAGCTAACGTTCACTCAAGTTACACTCTTCAGTGTATTCTCAGTAATTGTCTTCACCATCCCAGTAGGAATATTCCACACACTGACCTCCAGGCTTTACGTGCTCGTAGTGCTCGGCAGGAGAGAAGCGCTGCATCTTGTCATGTTGCTGGTCTACAGAGAACTGAGTGTCTTTACAATAGATTTAAGGAGGAGTCTTAGTAGTGTACTGGGAAAACCAACGACGTCATCTTTTACATGGAAAACAGGTACAACGTATCAGAATTTTCCATGTTCTCGAGCACATAAGAGTGAAATGCCACTTGATGTAGCAAAACAAATTTTCAGATATTTCTGCTTCATTATAACTTGCAGACTCGTCATTACACATTACCTCCTGCATCTTTATTGATGATTAAGTATTTATTGCCTTCACTGACATATATTTACATTTTTCTTTTGCAATAACCCTGAAGATAATTTTCTGGTAAGAATTTATTATCTTGCAACAGTTTTTCTCTATACACCGGGTACAATTGAGAAGCAATAACCTGATGTTAGGTATTGCATTTCTCATGCTGCTTCACGAAAGTGTGTATATGTTACACTTATGTTGCTGTCCATCACATTTACCCAAAACAACGCCTTCGGGTGTCTCAACACCAGATTTCTTTTGGTCAAGTGTCAGAGGTAGTGACAAAAATGGTTTGCATAAATTAACTGCGCAGTTGTCACATTCACACACTGAACAAGCTGTACCATTACTGGAAGTGTGTACTGAAAGGGGGTTGAAAGATACACAAAAGTGGCTACCATCTCTACTCATTAAAAAATAAGTTCTGTTCAGAATATCACCACTGCCCTCTTCACTTTCAAATTCAATTTCATAAATTACATACAGTTTCTTGGGGACTGCATTGATTTTGTAATCTGCCCATCTCTGCTCTAACTTGGAGCGAGTTATATCTTCCTCCATGGAAGGGCCAGGTCGTAGAACTGATATATAGTCCTGAACATCATTGGAGTCTTCAGAGTCACTAAAGTTTACATAACAGTTGCTGTGAGCTTCTATTTCTCCACTTTTGTTGTAATTTTCTTGCTTGATACGTGGAAACAAATAACTTTCGGTTCCATGCAATGAGGCAGTCCACCCATACATGAAGATGACAGCACTGTACAGATTTATAAGTTGGATATGATAACCAATACACTTCACACATCAGAGGTGTGCATGGAGACGTCCATGAACCTTCCTTTTCTTCAAAATGGCATTGTGGATCCAGCCACTGCACCTTTCCACCCAGCGAATAGCTTGCTCATCACATCTGAGTTAGTAGGCAATACAACTCACACTGTTTCGTCAGATGATGATATCACCTCTAGCTCGATTAATAAGCTCTTTAGTTGTTGATGTTAGCTGGATGTCTGGTAGGAGCTGGAACACTAGATAGCCTACAAAGTTCCCGAGAACAGGCATCACACCGAATACAATTTCGTCGTTTACCCACAGAAAGTGTTCAAGTCCATTGCGAAATTCGAGACCATCTGGAAGACCAACAGGCATGTTGTGCACTTGGCTAAAACCAACTTCTGCTTCGATGCAGTCATGGAACTCTTCTGGTCGAAATATGGTGCCCATTGTTTGAAAAAACAATATGTGCTATATACTGTGAGTAATGTATTGAGTTGAACATGTAGTTGTGACAAAGTGAGTGGCCTCCCGTCTGAGCCTGCTGTGTACTATCTATGCTTACATCACGCTAGCTCACGCCACTGGCATCAACTTCACTCAAACACCACAACCGTACCATTAACATGTTCAGGTAAAAACATGTCATGTTCTGCTCACATGACTCGCAGGCACGTTCAGGCTTGTCGAACTTTGTATTCAAGTAGCGAAGCGAAGGACACTCGCGTGTAGTTTGAAAGTCGATAATGCTTACATTTTCATTACTATACATGCTAAGCCATTTTTTTCTGCTCAACCCCAGCAACCAAGACCACTTCTTCGTCATGTATAGTTTTAGTTAATGCATCTGTAATTTTCTCATAATCTTCATGTCTGTCTTACCAGTGTAGTCTATGATAATTATTTTTAAGCCATCTATTGGTGTGTTTACTTTTCCTATCTAGCAATTTTCAGTAAAATGGTGGCAGGAAGCTATGTGTTAACAATTTTCCATTCTAGTATGCTATGTTAACTTCTTTAAGAATAAATCTGAGTTGAGGTTGGAAGCCCTGGATGCTTGTGTACATGATGACTGCCAAGATCGAACTGATCTTATGTTACTATTTTGACCCCTTAATCCCTTGTGTTGTAGGTTGCCAAACGGTCGTGGATAATGAGAACGTAGGCCTGTATACTGGCAAGTATATTCTCAGTTGCCATAATTTCAAAGCGACAACCAATTACACCAGTGTTTATATGGTCGTCATATTTACATACGTCAAATACAAGGAGCAGAGAACTGTTCATAAAATCATCTGGTTCGAGTGTGGTCGATGCTTCGTGGCCATAGTATAAATTCTGGAAATATGAAAACATTTGGTACACAAACATGAAAGAACCATTACTGAAATTCGTTGTCAGGTTCACATATGGAAAATTTCAATGTTCAAATAAACTTTGGCATTCTTTATACTGCTGTGATCAAACTTCGAACAATCTGCACTTGTAGTATTCTGTCTTGCGGTGTAAAATGCTAGAATTATGTAGAGTGGTTTATCCACTGCAAATGAAGATTAAAAATTTCAATTTACGTTTTGAGACTGTGTGAGGGCGGGACAAGTTTCCGAACTCAGTAGTGGAAAGCCACATCGATATTCCTTCCTTATTCGACAAATGTAAGTAGTTTTATTCTCTCTTCCATTTTTACTTGGACAAGTGGCAACAGCTCTATCGATAGTAAAGAGAGCGTCACGGCCTCTGGGTTTTCTGAATTATCCAGTAAAGCATTTTCAGAGTATTGGAAAAAATTATGACCAACTCTGGTTTGGAATTCAGCGAATCCCAGCAACGAGGAAAGACATGCTCATATTTAAAATCTTCAACCTTCTTACATAGGGACTTTATAATTTGGTTCTTTTCCCCATCCAGCCATTTTGGCAGCAGGTAGTTGGTTGTGTGTTAGAGACAGGTATTTCTTCACTGTAGCAGTAATACCTTCATCTTGTGTCTGATCAATGTCTACACTATTTAGTTCATAAGCTATTTTATTAAACGCGTGAAGTACTCAATTTCTAATTATCTTGGAGTATACAGCTACAGCATTTCCTGCCTCTGTGTAGTGCCTCTGAATCTCAAGTATGAGTTGCATGGTAAAGCATAAAAGTCTTTGTTTTGCACTGGTAGTCGAACCTCGGATGTCAGCTGGTATGGTCCAGGCCAGTAAGGCGAATAAGCATGGCACTCAGTATTTGTTATGGAATCCTCGTAACTAATGAGCTCGTCCACAGTCAGTATTTCTACTTCCTTTCTTCTTGACTTTGAAGCCTATACTCTTTAGAAACACAACATTTTAATGTGTTAACACGCTGGTTGCTCATAACAAACTGACCTTCGACTTGGTGCAAAGACATGTTTTTACAATTTTTTTTCTAAAACTCGGGCCCATCTTTCTTCAAGTGCAAGCACAATGTAATTTCTTCATTTCTGAAATTAATCAGTTCATTATCCTGGTCATTTATACGAAAATAACTTCTTTCATGTAATTCTCTATGATTGGTGCATAAATAAGATACCAGATTGAAGCCTGGTGGAACTGTCGCAGAAAACTTGTGTAGTGTATGATTCGGTTTACCATTCAGATATGAGCCTGTTATAAAATTTCAGTTTACTCTTATAACAGTCACCGGCAAAATGTTTACAGGTAGTGTTGACTGGAGTAATTTTCCGCTCTTATACATTTTGTGTTCGAAACCCATCGTGGATGCTAGAATATCTATCTCGGTAAAGTGAGTATCTTCGCTGCCTAAAATTTCACTTTTCAGAGTGTTTGGATTTCCTGGCAAAAATAAAAGTTACGTCAGGACCTAGTTCTTGCTTGGTGTATACCTCAATGTCTTCGATCTCATATGATCCTGTTGGTACTGTAACCTCTACAGTGATTTAATTTTTATGCAGTGAAATTTGCTGTTTGAACTGATTATATCAGGTACGGTGAAATAAATTTGTGTCCTGCTTTTCTATCTTCCAATTTGTTGCTGTTGGCATAAGCTATGTCATGCTTCTCGCATACCTCAACCAGTTCATTTACTCTGGCACCATCATGCTCGAATCTATTCTTTAGCTTTGTTTCTGGTCCAAAGAACTGGTACCCAGGAATATGCATTTCGAATGACAAATTATTTATAAGAATATTCACTAGTCCTATTCTGCTCTTGATCTACTCCTAAGAGGAATCAAAATACACTGATTACATAAGTGTATGTACAGGGCTTTATATGCTCTCATGTTCGAGACTTTGAAGAGTATGGGCAAACACAAGAACTAATAATGCACTTTCGCTGTCGCTTCTGTGGTAAAATATTTACCACCATGCATAATATGTTGCTGCATGAAAAAAACTATATGAATGATGAAGACTTTAAGAGAGACATTTCAGTGTGAACTTTTCCAACAACTGTTTAGCCAAAGAGATACTTTAAAAAGTCGTAATAAAATTTGAATGCTTAGACCTCCCCAACCTTATCTACAACAAGAATGTCAACCACATCCTAAACAGCAATAACAACAGTTTTCAATACATGCTCTTCGTGCTCCACCATCAGCTCCACATGATTCAATTCATGTTCCACATACATCTCAACAATCTCCACAACCTGCTCCACACAAGTCTATGCACTCTACACAAGACCTTGCACTCTGAAAATATTTCTCAGTACCCATTTACTTATGCTGTACATATTCACCACACTCTCCACATGATCCACACACATCTCCACATGCTCCAAACAAATCTCTACACCCTCCATGCATGACTCCACAATCTGATATGCATTCTCCACAATCTGCTCCACATACAACTCCAAAAACTTCTTGAGTTCTAGATATTCTACATGGAGGTGTGAATATACACATCGACAAGCGAGATGTACGTTTGCCCGTACATATTACTATCGAAGATGAAGTCACCCCTCACCAATCACCTTACCAATACTGTGTATTACAAATATCAGAGCCATAAAAATGTGGTAAAATGTGTGTGCTCATAAGCTTGTTGGAAGAGCCTAATGGTCTCCTGTTCACGAATGTGTACCTATACTCGAAATCATTACAACAGTTAAAGTATCAGCGACTTGGAAAAATTCTATGTGTTGTGGATGGACTTGGGTATTTTCCATTCAGCGACAATGAAACAATGGTACCACCAAGAGAAGCTCTACCAAACTCTGGGATTGTTTTCGATTATGTTGCTTGGGAGAAACAGGCTTTAAATCCAGGAATACTTTTGCATGGGAAGACATGTCAGTAGATTTATTTTACATTTGCTCGACTTATTCATGTATTCCTAAACAGTTATTTAGAGATAATGCCAACATGTTTGGTTTTGTTTCGTATGGATGACTTTAAATTGAGACTTGTTTACTTTTATCATGTTAATATAGATATAAATTTTGATAAATTTAAAGAGGTGTGTGTATTTTGTTGGAGTTATTGTCAAATATATTTCTTGTAATAGCTGTAAACTTTCCCTTATTGTAAGGGAGGTACTAGTGTGGATTCGATCAGTTCATAAGCCTTCGTCATTGAATGATGAGCTACTTAATTTCCAAGTTTGGCCATTATGGCCCTGACATGTAAAATGGAAAGTTGTTTCATCCCCACCAACGATGGAAACTGTAGTGCTAAATGAAAAATAATTTAAAATATTAGAAACGCGAGAGAAGTTGGAGATGCTGTTAACAAGACACATATGTATACCCTTCATGGTATCTTAATTATTTTAATACAACATTTTTTGGATAGAACAAGAAATGATATTGCAAGTTTGATAAATTACACTCTGGGTGTTTCCTATTGATGTGGAGACTTTGATGGACAGGAAAATTAATGTAATAGAAGGGCTGATATATTATTCTTCTGGTATGGACAAGGTCCTGGATCAGGTTATACCACAAGTTAATAAATTTGAAGCATTAATTAATCATATTGAAAAGATGCTAACATTGGTTTATAATATGTCTCCAATAAAGTTTTGGATTGGAAAAATAATAACTTAAGCTCTAGGCCACCATCTAAGAAAACCGCTTATAAATAATAGGTAATATCACTGTAAGTCTGTAGAACAATATCTGACATTGTTGGTGACTTACACACTGTGATCGAAAGAATTCATGCAGAGTACTTCGCAGTTGAAAGTGCTAGAATGGAGCATAATATGATTTAATAATGAAGTAGCTTTCAAACCTATAAGACCTCTCCATGAAATTGATCAAGATGATTTTCCTCTCTCTGAGTGGAAACAGAAAAATGAAGAAAGAACAATATTTCATGATTACTTGACATACTCGTGGTCCAAGAACAGGACAGATGGTGTATACAAAATAATAAAAAAATACTTTTGGGAAACAGGCAAATTTTATTCTTAAGGTCAGTTTCGTAGAGTGATTCAATCGTACTTTGAAGAATTAAATTTAGAAAAAAGTTTTCAGCACAATGAAGCTACAAATGTATGGATATAATCATAAAGTACATCGGACCACGAACATTAAACCTGCAGATGTCGCAGACAACTCTTTACTTCAAACTGTCTACAGCCATGAGAAGGAACTGGACCTGCAAACACCTAAAGCAAAGGTAGGAGACTATGACATAGTATGGAAATTGCGAGTGAACGAATTTTTTACCCAAAGTACACAAGATTCGTCATTACGAACAAAATACCTACTGCCTAGAAGATGTAGAAGGCGAGGCTATTCGAGGAAGATTCTGCGGCGAAGAAATTAAAGTTACCAAGTATCCAAATATGTATTTGATCGAGAAGGTTTTGAAGAAAAAAGGAAATAAATTTCTAGTGTGGTGGCTGGGTTTCGATGGAAGGCACGACAGTTGGATTCGCAAATCGGACATTATGTATAAATAGTGCGAATTCTTATGTATGACAGACTGAATAAATATATTTGTTTAAAACTGAATTTCTGTGTTGTTAATTATTAGCAAATATCATTTTACTTGGAATTGTATAAAACTGCTACTAGGATGCCAGGAAGACAGTCTGTGATGACAACTTATACAAATTTTGAACATGTAAAACTCGAGGTGATAGCTGGTTGGGGTAAAGTGTGTAGTTTCACCATCTCGCCCTTGCGAGGAGCTGGTCTGTCCAGATGGCTAATGGCTTAGGATGTTAAGCTCAGCGAAGCAAGACTCGTGTGTGGCCGCAACCCTTGACTAATTTGCCACCACTTCAGATAGTGGCTCGTGTGAAAGTTGGGATCCACACATTAAGTTGACAACTCGGTGGTGCCTGTAGTCAGTCCTAAGACAAGTGATGTAGATTGTAACTATACGAAGCTAGGAGTAGGGTGGTCTTGCAAAACACACTGGCTGGAGGGAAGGGAATCCATGCCAGGATAAGCCTCTCCCAAGCTCTTGGGTCTATGTTAAGTTAACGAGTAAGACACATGTGTGAAACAGCGAGGATGACAGTGCTCATGACGAGCTGTATGACGCTATTGTGGCAGGGGCTTCGACATCATCGACTACAGTTTTGCTACCACCACCACCGCCGCTGATTCGTCTGCGGCAACAGGATGCTGATGTCTCCGACGACGAAGTGGAAGTCGTTGGAGTGTATGGGCCAACCAAGCTGCCTGCCGACTATTCCAGGCCTTCCTGCAAACAGGGGCCAGCAATGGGCCAAACCGTGATGGTTGTCCTCCGCACATTAGTTGGGCGAAGACCAGCTCAGCCTCCATCTGATGTATAAGTTATGGATATAGTGTAAAATTATGTATATAGTGTTTTTGAATTATCAAAATTTATTTCTAAACTTGACATAGTGTGTTTGTGAGAAAATTATTTGATAGGCCTATCATAACACAACAGTCCTTGTACAATCAATATATATTTCATCGCACATATATGCAAGTATAACATTTTAATTAATTACTGAAAGATGTTTTAATATTATTAAAATTTAAATAATTATGATTGATTTGTAATGATGGTGGTAACATAACCCTGTGTAAAAGATATTTTAAAGTCTTGGGATCTCACAATTTGTAGTATCATAGGTGTCAAGGTGACTCTCTACCAGCCCAGGATCGACAGTTTGTCGCTCTGTTCCAACGTTTAGCTCATTTAATATAACTTTTTAAAGTGTTTGTCAGGGTAACTGAACCATAAACTGTAGCATACACTTTTCACAATTAATCACTCATGCAGCCTGGTAGTAAAAGTCAGACACAAAAAAGGCTGCTGTCTACAGCACCTCCTGTCAAGGTAATCAACAGGAAAGGAGAAGAAACTTACAACTGGGGAGTTAAGGAATTACTGAGCAGAAGGTATGGGAGATGTGGCTTGTGGCTGGGGAGCTGAAGAATGAGGGAACAGAAGGAACATATACGTAGAATAAGAGAGCGGGAGGAAATGGAAAACAATATGGCCACCATAAGCAAGGTGGTTACCGAATACAAGATGGCAACCAGAAACAAGACGATGGCTGGAAACAAAATGATGACGATTATATAATCAAATATGGCAACTGAGAATCCAATAATCCAAACCCTCAAGCCTCTGTCCCAGTATCCCCATTTTTTTTCTTGTAATATGTTAAATTCTTTAAAATTGCCACGATTTTCACATATGAACATATATTGACCGAAATAAATTAACTCATGATTTGTGTGTAGTATATGTGTACCGAGTTTGATGAAACTCTGAAAAAATATTTCCTAAGATATGTATTACTAAGCTTAAAATATAAAATTGGCCACCATATTGAAAACATGAACACAGGATGTGCGAAATTTACAAATGTCAAGTCAGTTTCGTATGTAATATACGTGTACCAAGTTTGATGAAATTCTGAAGTACAGTTCCTTGGATATCTAGCTTGATCGAAAAAAGTTAAAATAGCAGCCATCTAGAAAAGAAACGAAATATATGAAAGTTGAGTCAGGTTACAAAATACTATACGTGTACAAAGTTTTACGTAGTTCGGTCCACTAGTTCAAGAGTTTTTAGGGAGTCACGCACAGAGTCACACATATGCGCGCGCACACACATACAGGCACACAGACAGAATGTAGGCTAACAATACTGTAGGTGATTCGGAATCAAGTGAGCACTCAAAAAAGCCTTGATTAATTTCTATTTTCTACCTGTTTATATCATTCCCCCAAATGTAAACATAAATATTGCCACATGCTTTTCTTTACGTAGGGTCGTGCACTGTACATTAAACTCTCCGATAAATTTTGTCTACAACATAATTATACTCATTAATTGCACGGGGGCTGAATATAAGATATAATTAAAAGTAACGTCTTATAATACTTGTTAGTGGTTTCTGTCCATCGATTAATTGATACAACACGCACTAGTGCCGTTACGAATCTCGTAATTGCGTCCATAGTTTACTTGAATTTGTAACTCAAAACCGCCTCTAAAAACCCAGATGAGACACACTACTAAAGAATTCAGGTTTCTATCAGTTCTACTACCATGAACGACGACGCACGTAACAGAAACAATAAATAATGTATTTTATTAATATGTGCTTGATACGTTGTTTCTAGTCTGGCAAACGTAAAACATAATTTACAGAATGCTGATGGTTTCACATAACTTGGCAATGATATTCTTAGCAATTTACAATACATTTGACTGCGTATATACGCACAACGGACAAACACACGCAAATGATGAAACTTGGCAAAGTGGCGAGAAAACGGCGAGAACCTAACTCTGATGTCACCTGTCGGTGGAATTTTGAACTGCTTGAAGTGCGGAGAAAGCGCTAACGTGCAAGATTACCTGAGGTTTTTGCGGTAGCATTACATTCTTCTGGCGCCAATTGAGTCTAATTATACTGTAAGTAGAAATGTCAATAAGATCAAAAATAATTATTTTGAGGTAAATTAAATACAGAGAGGTCGATTTCATCTGATGTTCTTTCGCTAATAATGTATCCAGATAGGAAAATATACGGAACAACATGTGGTGAATCGCTGCCAACCATATAAGCAGTAAAGTAACTCTTGTTAGTGGTGGCGTATATGCAGTAATGTTAGTGATTTTTTTCAATGGTTTCATCTTTAGTGCTCACTTTATCCCGAATGGCCTATAATATCCTTACACTTAACACAGAAACAGAACATACGTCATCAAAGACTCACCAACATGAGATCACAAGTGGCATTCACAGAAAGTTCTTAATATAAAAATTATCTTTACTACTGGTACTTAAAATGTATAAACAAGATTGGCTATAGAAAGGACCGATTATTTTTATATTATGAATATTTTCTGTATGTAATTAATCTTTTCTTTATTTCTTTCATGATAATGATGGCATCAATATTCCAATATTTTATTTAAAATTTTCAAGTTTAGTTTTTCTTTGGAAAGTATAGGATTACTTAATGAATGCCCCTACCTTGTTAGTTACTTAATATTATTTATACACATTTATTCTGTGTTAGGACTCACATCCGAAATCTTAATTTTAATTTAAACTTCTTTTATATTATTTTTGTTTATTTTTCGTTCGTAACATTTTTCCAGCCCTAATGCCTGTGTTGGCGACGTCGTGAATGTATGAGGAATAGTCGCGAACAAGGGGGCGTTGTATAGAGGTAAGTTCAGCCTTGGCGTAGCTATAACGCCGATATGGCGTATTTTTTTACTACCGTCTCGCTAGCACCGACACCACGTAATTGTTTTGCATAATTTTTCGACGGTCAAGTAAAGTTTGTAAGCTAGGAAGTCCGTAATTTTTTAGAAGAGTCAACGAGGCCGAAACGTGATCATTTTAATTAGTGCGCAAGATTTGAAGACGGCAGCGTCGGCGGCTTCGTGACGACATTTCCGTAAGAGACGTGATTGGTATGACGATGTTCTGTTTTATCGCACCAAGCACTTTTATACTATATATTAGTTCGTTTTAAGCCGAATGTATATTTGGAATGAACTAGAAATTACTTTGGGTTTGATGAAAACTATGAATTTCGGATTTATTATGACTTTCGACCCATTGGTCTTGTTTTATCTGAACTCTCAAGCCTACCGCTCAGAAAGAGACAGAGACTAGTCGTAGGCATTTTAAAATAATTATTTCGTGTTGTGTACAACACTAAAGCCTTACAATTTTTTTAGTAGCCTATTTAAATTGAAGAAAATCACCTAAAATAACTCTGAATTGAAACCCTTAAAATTACGTTAATTGCATATGAATTACACTTGGTAACTTCTTTTGAAGTGATGTTTAATCACTTTGAAAGCTTTTCAATGTATGTTTTCTTTATTTCGGCCTGAAATTCAAAATATTAAGGATGTGATACCCTGGCTAATTTACATAGCAAATAATTTTCGGTTTAAATCAGCATAATTTTCTAAATTAATACTTCTATCAATTTAATTATTTAGAAGAAATATATATCTGTTCTATTTAATCTGTTTGTGTTGGATAATTGTTATTATGAAGAAGTAAGTACTAGTAATTGCTTGTTGGAACCCGTTGTGACTGATGACTACTATTCAGTTAAAATCTATTAAGGTTTTATGTTCACTTTCAAGACACATTTATCACAGAAAGTTTATGCTACACCACAGTACACAACACACGTAACAATATACTCCATTATACACTATGATACCATTTCAGAAATTCATGTTATGAAGAATTTGTTACCATACGTAGCGAAAGATACTCGATCCATTTTTATGTTCTTTATAAAAAGTTGAGTTATAAATGATGATTTCCTTTTCTCTACATCAGTTTTCATTGTATAAACATCTCATCTTCTTATTGCAGAGCTTCGTCGACTCCTTCAAGTACGAGCAGGGTAGTGTTCAATGCGACCATGTCACTTTTCTAAGTAGTCTCCTTCAAACACTTTGCTGCATCACTTAGCAACGTTCTGGCCACCGTCCTCTTGTTATTTTCTTCTTTTTTTTGTGTCCGTAAAGTTATTCCATTCTCTTTAATTTATTCCTTTCTAATATGCACATTTTTTACCTGCCCTTACTCATCAACAATTTCATTTTCTTTCTTCTCTGTATCGTTTTGGTATTTTTTTTTTTCGAACAACCGCTATTCTTCACAATACAGTATATAATGAACACGGACTTTTCTTGTCATCTGTAATAGCAACTGGACAACCCACACAAATTTTTGTCTTCCTATAAATTATATAAAACATCTTCGACCATCAGGTGAACATATGTTGAGTTCTCTCCGACATGTCAACTCTGTCAACTGTCAAAATACGACGAGATTTCCAAAATACCCTTTTGACATCGGGATTTCCATGTGATGAAGATAATGCTGCTTACACTGCTGTTGTAACAAGTGGGTACTTAATATCTCCTGATTTTTTGCTATTTTGAAGAACTGATTCTAGTATGTGTCTAAGCGGAAAGACTTACTTACAATTTTTTCTTCTTCAAGGTTTTAAGTTTTCCGCTCATCTGTGAAGATATCCACAGGAACTTCAATTGGAAGTACTTTGTCGTATTTTCATAATATCTGTATGAGTTCCAACTTTAACTTCTTGCATTACATCAAAATATCACATATTTTAGAAGGGACT
Organism: Medauroidea extradentata; assembly: GCA_003012365.1. NCBI lineage: Eukaryota > Metazoa > Arthropoda > Insecta > Phasmatodea > Phasmatidae > Medauroidea > Medauroidea extradentata. The sequence continues at coordinate 31,121 of PNEQ01090838.1, forward strand.
TGCCATATGATGACTTCTATAAAATATGTGTACAGCTCGCTACAATGTTATTCCTTACATGTGTCAAAAAAGGAGCCTACACTGTTAAAAATAATTTCCGTCAATTAATGGAAAAGTACAGTTAAAAATTCCCCAGAATTGGTAGTAAAATTTCTGTCAATTTACAGACAACTTAATTTTAAAAACAGGATCATGTTGCTGTGTCACAGTTTTCCCTACTGTCTGTGTGTTAGTGGAGTAGTGTGGCATAGTAACACTGATGTAATGACGCCACACAGCAACATGATTCTACCCGCGCGCTATCAACCATACGTCATGTATTGCCAACTGTAGCGCAGAAACGGTGCGCTTTTGGACGTATGCTCATATATATCACTTTTTACTCCTCTACACGCGAGGACTGTTTCCTTTGAAAATTGGCATGGAATTTTGCAATAAATGCAATAAAAATGATCACATCATTGCAGAAATATCTGATCCTGATTTAAAATCTTCAGTTATGAGCTGATAAAGATTGTAAGTGGTCACTCCATTTCTCTCATAGCAGCAACATCTGACAAATTAGTGACTATTTACTGCATCATGACATACAGTTAGTGAACCCCTGGTTTAGAGGCTACTATAAAAAGTTTTAAGAAACGTAACTGTATAGTTTTTACGAGACGGCATTTTACCGTTACATACATCTTGAAAAACTATTAACTGGTAGGAACATCTAAAGTAGATGTAATTGGCGATAACTTTTCTGTGCGCTACCCTAAAAACATTCATTGACTATCAACAACAAATAAATTGCTGGGTAACCCTTGCTTATTATTTTCAGAATTGGATCAAGTTCTAACGAAACAACAATGCTTTGGAAAAAAATCGGCAGAATAAAATCAATAGCCGATTTTACATCGATATTCCTTCAAATTTGGTGAACTACGGTTATGTAAATTTCACTTATTCCAGTCTGAGATATATATATATATATGCCATAATTTTAACGACATATAGATAGTACTCAGAGGAAAATACACTCATTAAGCCGTGAGTGACTTCTGCCCGTCAGATAGTATACATAACGCTGGTAGCAATAAGTAACTCGCACTTAGTCAGGTAGTCCAGCATCCTGATATGTTTACCATTCTTAACATTTTATTTATTTTAAAACTTCAATAAAACATGGACAATTTTGCAGCACACAGCACTGTGCCTTGAACAACACTTTCTGTTGCCACTGTCGTAACAACACCAAGTCTTGGTGGTGATAAAGTCTCTGACATCGCCAATATTATTATTTGCTGTACAAGAGCTGCTTCAACCTAAGTTACTGCAGCATGGACGTGCAACAACCACAGGCCAGTAATGTATATTATCATAACTATGTGTACGTATATATACATATAACTTTCTAGAAACTGACCCATTCTGCTACGCCAATGTATAAATGCTTCGTCTCTTGGTAAGTAAAGAACATCTACACTGTATATTGAGATCATTACTTTGCAACTTTTACACCTTGGCTGCCTTTATGTTCTGTTTAAATTTATTGTGATCAAAAAAATCAATACATTTAGAAACTATTAATATCAAGACAATTTATGTGTAAATCGCCGAGATTGTGAACAATTTCAGTATTTCATTGGCCAAAATATTTAAGTCAAACTCTGGAACAGCTAAGGATTTATAATTGCTAAAGTCATTAATAGTTAAATAATGCACTGAGTTTATTGTAACAGTCGATATGAATAGGTGCGAGAGCCGTCAACTTAATCCCGACTTGGCGGGCAAATCAGTTAGTGCACTCATGGATGATGTACAAAGATCTCTGCCGTCCCTGAAATCTGAGTAGTTCTTGTTGAACGAGAGACTTCGTAGCAGTAAGCCTGCCTCCTCCGATGGGACAGGACGGACTTCCTAATTGGAATTCGCAACCACGCTCGTTTCGCGAGTACCTTGAGAACCTACCGCTTCGCTCAGATGTTTGTGACGAAAAACGCACTTCCTGAGGGCCACGATGCGATCCCGCTTAAACCAAATATCTCGACTACTTTGCCATTTATTTGTCACGTTTTTTTTTTTCCAAACATATAATGCTATGCTATTCTTTGCTGGTATTACATTCGTAGTATACCAATTTCAATGATCGTTACATAAATCCTGAAATATTATTAAGAAATAAATGATTGGTTTCATTACACTGAAACGTCTTATTGGCTGCCTCCAATCCTCCTCTTATTGGGTGGGCGTACTACAGCGTCACTTAAAGAGGCGTCTTCCCTCCCTTCTTTCCTTCCGTAGCGAGACAAGAAGAGTATACTTGTTTTTTGAAAAACAAAATGGCTGACCGATTCTGGAGACACTGCCTCGCAACACATACGATAGTCGTGGCTTCATTATCTAGAGTCCCTGTTGTGTAACATTCATCGTGTTCTGACACTGGAATAATCTAGTGAGGCAACATCGCATATATTCTGAAATATCGTTTTCAGGCCTCCACAAAAAATACTTACAATACAAATTCTTGTTTTACAATAACACATACATTTATTACTTATTAATGTCGGCTATTCATAATGCTGATTACATGCTAAAATATAATTTTCTGAGTAGGTAAACAATTACTGTTTACTTGGGTAAACTGTATTTGTACATAATTTTCACAACTTCTAGATCCCGAAAAAAAACTTTCTATACAATTCGCCTTACTGTATGTTTTTATAGAACATAAAATACCAGTTATCTATTAAACTTCCTTACACTGTTTAAATGATTATTTACAGTTTACTAATAAATTAATATACAGATGTGTCTCAAAGATATGCTGAAACATTTAGTTATCATTCAGTTTGTAACAAAAAACATAAACATTGATTCAAAATTGAGTAAAATTGCCAGACAGTTTCATGCATCTGGTTTAATGGTATTCGAGTTCGCAGATGTAAGGAAGCTTGCTATCGCACCAGTAGTCATTAAGCTTGGCGCCTTTGTATATCACACCACAGTTCTCTTTTCCCGGGTGGTTAGGTTCTCCACTCGCCCATCTAGAGTATCCAGACTCGGAAACTGGAACACCTGCAACATTCATGTATTAGTACCCTTAGAGCAGTTTCAAAAGTATTTTTTTCCCAGAGCGTTAAATAAAATGCAAAATTTCGAGATAAAAAAGTAGCAAACTTGTGAAAACATTAAACCAGTATAAAATTTAAGAATCTTGATAAACGAAGCAATTTTGTGAACATTATTGAGAAAGTTTTATAATAAAGGAAAGAAAAATCCTTGTTTAGTAGTTCAAAACGTTTAGTAGACTACACTATCTAAGCAACCAGTTCCTGTAAAATAATTTCGAAGTTAATATTATTAATGTGTTGGGAATCTAATTTCGATACTATCTATTATTTAAAAAAGTTATGTAAACTGTGTCCATTATATCTATGTTTCGATTAAGAACTCAAATATTTTAAACTGTTCATACTAAAAAAAAAATACTTGAGACAAAATTCAACTTATAGAACCTTAGACAGCACTGAGAGAATGATACTGCGCTTAAAATATTCCTGTTACAAATTAATACCAATATTCTTCATACCAACTTCTATTTTTCTGTCACGCAAACAATTCCCCTCCGTTCCTTTTCTCCTCGAACGATAATATAAGATAGTGTGGCAGGAAAGGCGGTAAAGTTTGAATCCCTAAATTTTTGATTAGTTATACATTCTAAATTAATGAAATTGAGATATAATAAGTTGACGAAATGCAACTAATCTTAAATAATGTTTGGCATTGCATTATATTAATTTTAATTTTGCTTAATGGTTAGATTTAAATAAATAAATCTTAATATATAAAATGAAGTGTCCTGACTCACTCACTCACTCACTCACTCACTCATCAACGCACAGCCTAAATCGCTGGACCTAGAACCATAAAATTTTGAGGGAAGTTTTCACTTGCCCCGTAGGCACCCACTAAGAAAGGATTTTTCGAAATTTGATAATTATTGGGGTGAAATGTGTTTTAAAAGAATCATCGATATCTCACTAACCGGGAATGCTATCATAATTTTTTTAACTTCAAAAAATTTCCCAAAGAATTGCATTTTCGCACATTTTTCTATTTTGCTATATTCGAAAATTAAGGGTGTGAAAAGCTGTAAAATGTGTTTTGCATTTATCCGTGATTTCTCCTAAACCATTTCAGATAGTGAGGTGATTTTTTTTAAATGATGCTTAAGTAAATATTACAAAAGTATTTTTGAAATTTTTCGAAACTATGCCATGAAAGCTCTTAAAAAAACAATATAACATGTTTTTTTTATTAATCCCACTTATCTCCTAAACCAGTGGGAATGTTGAAATGGTTTTTGCTTTAAAATAAATCTTACGTAAATATCAATAAAAGTAATTTCAGGATTTTTCGAAATTCGTCCTTGAAAGCTGTTAGAAAAATAAAATGTGATTTCAAATAATCATCTGTACCGCTTATACCCGTTGAGATATCGAGATGATTTTTTGATAAGAATGGAGCTTTTGTAAATATCTACAAATCAAAGTCAGGTTTTTATGAACTTCGAAAATAAAGAATGTTGAAAGCAGTAAAATGTTACAGTCTCCCGAATGAGAATGATCACGGAAAAATAATTCAACAGTTGTTTCTTTTTGACAACCTACTCATAAATAAAACCTCTTTGGACTGTAGCCACTACATACGAAAGAATTATCACGGTATTCATTTAACATTCACTCAGGTATTATATAAAGTTTGTGGCGTGGGAGGGGTGGGGTTACGGGTTCGTATCCCGTAAAAGACTTTGCGATGGGAATTACTATGACATCATACGAGCATATTGCGCGCGCTCTTTACACTGAGCTAAGACAGTTAATTAAAGTTCACTATTATTGAGTACACTAGCTGTGAAATGCCTTCATCACATATTTCATCCAGAGTTACTGTTTACATTACATAATTTCACGCGGGTAACGCCGCAGCCGGCCAGCTAGTATATCATTCCATTATTCAAAAACGAAAGTTTGTCGGCCAAATATGACGGCGCGCAGCGCCCAAACTATTTGAGGTAAAGGGCTCAAATATTTTTTCTGCATCAGATACACCCTTCCTCTGTGCAACGGAACTCAAATACCCACCCTCAATTGCTTTTCCTGGGAGGAGATAGTATAACAAGGGGTGTGTGTTTTTCGGAAGTGCGGACCACGAAATCGCGCGTTTTCCTGCGTAACTCATGCGCTTTTTGAGGTAGGAACAAAAGTTTTGGTGTGGAGGTAGTAGTTGGCGATTCCTTCAATTCTCTTATTCCGAGTTTTGAAAATTCCTTCGGAAGGGTTCAAAACCATGACCTAATTTTTTTTTTTTTTCGAATGGGTGTAGCTTCTTCAATTTAAGAGATACAAACAACCACCTTCGAAATAAAGATGGGAGAACTTGGTGGCTTATAGCACTCTGAAGCATTTTGAGCGAAAAGGTTTTTTTGCTATTAAAAATTTATTTTTTTCATGTTTTTTACATTTTCTTTTTTTTTTTTTTTATGCCTCTTATCCAGTATTTTTAAGATATACGATGTTTTGCTTCGGCAGGAACATACAAAGTCAGTTCGTACACGCTTGTATTTTTTTTTTTTTTTTTCATTTTTACAAATTATTTCCGATACGTTCGATACCAGGGCCATTAGTATTTTTTTCGGGGTCGTGTTTCTTCAGAGTCTTCTGAGATTGGGACAAACAAAAACTTATGCGGATGCTCATTTCTATTGTGCATCTTGCCTCATACCTGTTTAAAGATATTTTCATATCTACGCTCGGAAAAAAATATTTTCCGAAATAGGCGAGCTGTGAAGCGGGAAGGGGGGGGGGGGATACGCATTCACACATTTACATGTGTTAGCCTACTTTGCAGTTTTTGAGCTTTGGGATACAAATTTGGTGAGGAGGTAGCACTGGGCGATACCTTCGATCTTCTTTTTCGGGTTTTCCGAAATTCCAACGGAAGGGTTCCGAACCGGGACCTGAATATTTTTTTTTCAAATTAGCATAATTTTCACTATTTCTTACATACAAAAACGACCTTCCGAACAAATATGCACGAACATTGTCGCGTTTTGGGAAAGTACATTTTTTCATACCAAAAACCTTTTCTTGTTCTTTCACACATTCAAAGTATTGGCGGAAACGGCACTTTCGCCCTTTCGACATATTTCTCACCCTAAAGTACATTCACAGTTTTGACATTCTACATCGAAAAGTACTAAAGTTATAGCGAAAACGGCACCTACACCCTTTCGACAAAATTTGACACATTCCTCACCTTAAAGTACCCCAGATTCCGAGTTTCTACGTTCTGCGTCGAAAAGTGCCGAAGTTATGGCGAAAACGTCACTTACGCCCTTTCGACATATTTCGACACATTCCTCACCTGAAAGTACCCCAGATTCCGAGTCTCTACATTCTGCGCCGAAAAGTGCCGAAGTTGTGGCGCAAACGGCACTTACGCCCTTTCGACATATTTCGACACATTCCTCAAGTTAAAGTACCACCACATTCCGAGTTTCGACGTACTGCGTCGAAAAGTGCGGAAGTAATGGCGAAAATGGCACTTACGCCCTTTATACATATTCCCTACCTTACATTGCATGCCGGTTGCAACGATCTCATTGGCGGGAGTCATCCAATCTGTAGCCGACAATATCACCTTCCAGAACCTGTGTTAACATTGTTCGAGGTTGTCGCCCTCGCAAGGGCGGGGTTTGACTGACCTCGGGAACTTTTTCCTTATTTTTTTACTTACTGTGGAGTCGTGCCTTCAACTGCCGACAACACATACTATCCTACTTTTTGTCGTAACCCCCAGGTGAGGTCCGTTTTGGGTATATTAAGAGTATACCTGCAGCACTAAGGACAGCTCCTCCTGCCCCGTGTAACCTGTGCCCATCGCATGGAGTGTCCTCCAGCGATACTGTTGTGTACATGTCGCTTAACTATATTGCTGTTTAAGAGGGAACCTTGCAGGCAAGTGGTTAAGGGCATTATCATACCCACCCACTATAATACCACATTCAGTAATTACCTGGAAAAAAGGAACCCACTACTTCAGGTCTCGCAATACATATTACTGTCAGTACCTGTCTGTTCCTGCTCAATACTGTTCTTTCAGAGGGAGCATTATAGCCCTGTTGTTAGGTGCGTTAGAATACTACCACGGTAGCCCTGCCTGTCGTAGGAGGCGACTAAAAGGGAACTTGCGGGTTAGATTCTCGCATTTTAGGATGCTTTCTGCGCCTCTCCCTATTTTTATATTTAAGGGGTTACATTGATTAATGCCTTTACATTGATCTCTAGGCATTATACCTGCTCATAGGTAGCCATAATTGTGTACAGAGGGATGTTCATATTTAAAAGTTATTAATTTGGTAACGTGTATGATCTGGTATGCTTATATACGTCGTACCTTTAAGAGGGAATCTGCTCGGTGGCACTGTCGTCGCACAGATGCTCCTTAACTGCATATTCACATGTCCCGAACATTTGATTAGCCTGGTGTCGATCTGTATTGCGGCAAATGATGTGCGATTGCTCACGTATGTTTCTTTTTGTTGCAGATGTGTCGCCTTCATTGAGATGAAGTGCCTTCATTGATGTGTTACGTGTGCTTATGATTTGATATCAGATATTAAGTACGCATCTCAGTGTACTGTGCTCCTCTGGTAAACATTCAAGCCTGGACAACTTTGTGTGCTTCGTGTGTGGTGTCATGCTGTTGATGTGATTTTATATAACACACATACAAACTTTTCCACTGTACTCTGTTCCTGTGCTAAACATTACAGCCTGGACTTCTTTGTGTGCTTCATGCGTGTTGCCACGACTAACATCAAAAGACATTCATTCCTTGAATCTGCCTTGCTGGACTTTGTTCTGTTGCATACATTCGCAAAAGTTTTTAATTTCCTGTAAGAACTTTAATTGATTGTTCGCGATGCCTAGACGCAAGAAGTATTCCAGTCCTGCCCTCAAGACAAAAAACAAAACTAAAGCAAAGAGAATACATCTGTCGCGCGAGAGACTTTCTCAGCGATCATCGCAAAGTTCAACTGCTGTACATTCGGATGACGATTCATCCTCGCAGAGTAGTCTGTCTTCTGTGCCCATTTCGACATCAACACCAATACAACAAGCTGTCACGAGAGAGGTCGTTGATCGTCCGATAGTCTCCAGCCCATTCAGTCTACACTTTTCAGATCCAAGGGCAGGTTCACCACTTGACTTCGGGTGCTGCTCGCCCAGTGGATGGCAATGAACCTCGATACAACCAATTGTATTTCTTCGATGTTGATGAAGCAAACACAGCCAGGGTCCATCAACATCAAGGCATCAAGGCAGGTGACGACAAGGACCCTAACGTCTACAACCTTCCTGTAGCTGTCAATGAGGTTGCAGCCATTTTCGTCGACGATGAGCCACCCATCAGGAATGACATTCGGGTGTATCCCAGGGATCATCCAGTGCAGAGCATCAACCAATTGAATTCATGTGTGGAACCAATGACTTATCCACTTCTCTTCTCCAGGGGGGAACCTGGGTACACCAGCCGACAAGACCACAACATTGTCGTTAGTGATGTGCGCAAATCTGTCACTAGCAATCAGTTCTATGCATACAGAATCATGCAAATACATGCATTTTCAACTCTTCATCACTCCAGCAAACTTTTCCAACAGTACTTGGTGGACTGCTTCTGCAAGGCGGAGTCTTTACGCATTTGGTACATCAAACGTAAATGGGATAAATTGAGGGTGGAGTCTTACGAAGAACTCATGGAGCATGCCCAGCATACTCCTGCTGCTGCCGGTGCCACAGTTGGCAAGATTGTTATACTGCCTTCTTCTTTCTATGGTTCAGCCAGGCAGATGCATCATTCATACCAAGATTCCATTGCGATTATGCGCAACTTCGGAAAACCTGACTTATTCATCACCTTCACTTGCAACCCCAAGTGGCCAGAAATTATCCTTCCTCTCCAAGGTCAACAGCAGGCCCGCCACCGCCCAGACTTGGTGTGCCGTGTGTTTAAGGTCAAGCTCGATGCTCTCATTGAAGACATTGTCAAGCACGAAATTTTTAGCAAAGTTGATGCCTACGTTTACACTATTTAATTTAAAAAACATGGCTTGCCGCATGCACATGTTCTCCTCATCCTCGACAAACAAGACAAGGTATGGACGCCCGAAGAGGCCGACCAAATTTTCATGCAGAAATTCCCGATAGGGATACTGAACCTCAACTTTACGAGTTGGTTAAATCACACATGGCTCACGCTAAGTGTGGTCGCACAGCACCTTGCAACAGGGATGACCAATGCCGCTTCCATTGCCCAAAGGCTTTCAGGAGAGAAACTCTGATGAATTACAAAGGCTTCGTGCAGTACAAGCGACCAGACAATGGACGCACCATACAAATTGGCAACAACCTTTTCGATAACCGGCACATTGTCGCCTACAACTCTTACATTCTGCAGAAATATCAGTGCCATGTAAGTGTGGAACTTTGCTCTTCCCTGCAAGCCACCAGGTACCTCTTCAAATACGTTTTCAAGGGTCACGACTCTGCTGTTGTCCAAGTCGAAGAGGTCGACAAGGTTAAATCCTACCTAGAGTGTAGGTATGTCAGTTCGCCTGAAGCTTGCTGGAGGTTGCTGTCCTTCTAGATGGCTGACAAGAATATCGTCGTCGTGAGGTTGGGCATCCACCTACCCGACATGCAGCCGGTCTACATCAAGGACAACAATGTCGCTGAGGCTTTACAGGAGGCTGCTGGCAAGGCCATGCACCTCACTGTTTATTTCAGATACAACTCCCAGCACAAGTTGCTGCATCACGTCGGCACTGGCGATTATGGTTCGATGCTGTGTCCTCTTCACTTGACTTACGTAGATTTCCCTACGCATTTCGTTTGGCTCCAAAAGCAAAAAATGTGAAAGCCCCTAGATAAGGGTGGTTTCAATACTGTTTCAAGGGTATACCAACCCAAAGCCGCAGAGGAATGAGGAGCTCATGTGTCTACGCATTATGTTGCACAACAGAAAGGGTCCTACATCTTTCGAGGACCTCCGCACTGTTGGTATATTACTACTCCCTTCTTACAAGGATGCCTGCCAGCAACTTCTTCTCTTGGAAAGGGACGATATGTACGAGCTCACTTTGTTTGAGGCAGCTTCTTGGTGCGTTCCTGCACGTCTTCGGGTGTTCTTCGCCCACATACTTTTCCATTGTAACCTCGCAGATCCTCTGCAATTGTACCTGCGTTTGAAACACCGTCTTCTCTATGATACCACTGATGACATCGTTGCTTCTGAGAAAAGAGAACTAATGCACATCTCTTCACGCCTTTCCTATTTTGACAAAACTCTGGCAGGTTACCATCTTCCTTCTCCCGATTCTGCTCGGGTTCACGACCTTCCTCATTTCTGTGTGGAGGAAGAGCGCGAGGAATGTGAGTGCATGTCCTTGCTTCTCAATGAAGACCAGAGAGTCGTCTTCAACTCTGCCCTTGCAGCAATTCATGAATATGAGACATCTGAGGAACCTCGCTGTAGGACGTTCTTTTTTGATGGGCCAGGAGGCTCGTGAAAAACATTCCTCTACAATTGCCTCATCCACACACTCTGAGCTGACGGTAAGATCGGGTGTCCTGTCGCATGGACGGTTATCGCTTCTATTCTTCTTACTAGCGGTGTTACTTCACACTCCCTCTTCAGACTTTCTGTGCCTATTACTAAAGACTCTGTTTGCAACATTTCCCACTAGTACAAGGAAGCTGAACTCCTTATGATTTAGATAACCGGTTAAAGGGACTAACTAAAAAAAAATGAGTTCCTAATTCTGGCTATTGAGTTAGCAGAACAGCTTCACATTCCACACAGATTTAAAAGATCCAATCAGCTCGCTAAAATTCTTTCTTCAAATCGATCACTAGGTGTTTTCCACAGCTGAGCTTACGTTTGTCCGAATCAATTAACTTAAAGTGCTGTGTTTGTTTCAACAAGCCACAAATCAGGCTGTTAGGTGAACAATTATTAAATTATGAGGTATCAGTTCACCTCCTGTAGCATGTTCATTGCAGACGAAAGAGGTGTTTCAAATGTTCACAATAATCCCAAGGTTCTATCAACTAAAGGTAAGAAACAATTCGGCAAATGAATATCTGCTGAGAGAGAGGTAGAAATATTAATTTAATATTTTACATGATCCCACCAGGATATTTTATCCCAGCACAACTCATATTTCCTGGGATAAGAATAAACGAAAGGTTTATGAGAGGTGCCAAATGGCTAGATAGATTCACAGACGTTTCTCAGTTGCCTTCAGAATTTTAAAGGCATGTGCATTTAAGCAACGAGAATCCTGTGCTTCCAATATTGGATGGGCACACTAGTCACAAAAATATGTCTATTTTGGAGTTTGCAAGTGAGCACAACATTCATATGCTCTAAACTCCTTCACTAGCCACCCATAAAAACCAACCAAAGAACAGGACTTATATGAAGACAATTAAGGGTGCACTTTATGAAGTCTCTGCTTTGTGAATGAGAAATAATCCTGGAATTTGTATCACAAACTATAAAAATTTCGGCATTTGTTTCAAGAGTGTGTAGCAGAATGCGCCATCTTGAGATTGTTGTTAATGGATTTGCTAGTACAGGAATTCACCAGTTTAATCCATAAATATTTTCTGACACAGGCTTTCTTCCGTCACGGCTTACAGAAATCGCAGAGCAGAAACCTGAGTGTGTAACTAAGAATATTGAAAAAAAAAAAACAATTAAACTTTGAAGTATTGTCCAAGGTTTAGGCCTAAGCCCAGAGCATCAACAGCTGGAAGCGAAAAATTTACGAACTTGCCCAGCCATTATTTCACAATTCTTTCATATTTCACATCTGAAGGTAAAAATAACACATCAAACGTGAGTAGCTCAACGTTCTCAGCATCAGTATGTGGTGGTAAAAATGTTCAACACAACCTGTAGAAAGCATGACTAGCCTAACAGCGTCAACTTCGTTGCCTGGAAGTGAAAGAGAAGCAAACAACTCCTCAAACAACAGAAGCCCTAAGAGTTCACAAAAATCTAAAGTGACAACAACCCAGAAACTACACAAATTCAGACTGCAGTCCAACCTGTTCTGCATGATGTTCTCACAAAACTATTTCCTGATGCCAGTAGAATAGACAAGTTTCTAGGACGAGGAAATCACAGAGAAGTGAAATATTAACATCTATCACATACAAAAGAAATCGTAGGTGCCGTTTTCGCCATAACTTCGGCACTTTTCGATGCAGAACGTCGAAACTCAGAATGAGGAGGTACTTTAAGGTGAGGAATGTGTAGAAATATGTTGAAAGGGCGTAAGTGCCGTTTTCGCCATAACTTCGGCACTTTTCGACGCAGAACATCGAAACTCGGAATGAGGTGGTACTTTAAGGGTAATTGATCCCTACCACCTTGGATTTATCAGTTTCTTATCTATAACGTCTGTTCCAATCGATGTATCAAAATTTTTGTCACGACACGTCATAGATATAAACTTAATCGATTTTCTGTAATTGCTGGAACCAAAATACATTCATTATTACGCAACGGGAAACAGCTGAAAAAGAAAAATTGCTTTATTTACAGGAGCGACTACAGAGGCCAACAGAAACAATGCCATATGGATTCCAAAAAGTGAATGAAACTATAAACTATGCCTTGTCAGCGTGAAAAAAGTAAAACAATGTGACTATTCCCTGTTTTAGAAGAAAAACCGTAAAACCGAACTGACAGGGATCAACCCCCTTAAGGTGAGGAATGTGTAGAAATACATCGAAAGGGCGTAAGTGTTGTTTTCTCCATAACTTCCACACTTAATGTTGAAACTTGGAATGTGGTGGTACTTTAAGGTGAGGAATATGTAGAAATAAGTTGAAAGGGCGTAAGTGCCGTTTTCGCCATAACTTCGGCAGTTTTCGACGCAGATCGTCGAAACTCGGAATGTGGCAGTTCTTTATGGTGAGGAATATGTCAAAATATGTCGAAAAGACGTAAGTGCCGTTTTCGTCATAACTTTGATACTTTTCGATACAGAACATCGAATCTTGAAATGACGGGATACTTTAAGTTGAGGAATGTGTAAAAATATGTCGAAAGGACGTAAGTGCCGTTTTCACCATAACTTCGGCACTTTTAGATGGAGAATGTCGAAACTAGGAATGAGTGTGTACCTAAAGGTGAGGAATGTGTAAAAATATGTCAAAAGGGCGTTAGTGCCGTTGTCGAAAGGCCGTAAGTGACGTTGTCGAAAGGGCGTATTGTAGTTTTCGCCATAACTTCGGCACTTTTCGACGTAGAATGTTGAAACTCGGAATGAGGTGGTTCTTTAAGGTGAAGAATGTGTAGAAATATGTCGAAACGGCGTAAGTGTCGTTTTCTCTATAACTTTGGTACTTTTCGATGCAGAATGTCAAAACTGGTGAGACATATGTCTAAAGGGCGAAAGTGCCGTTTTCGCAAATACTTCGAATGTGTGAAAGAACATAAAGAGTTTTTGGTATGAAAAAATGTATTTCCCCAAAATGCGACAATGTTCGTGCATATTTCTTCGGACGGTCTTTTTGTACGTAAGAAATTGTGAAAAAAAAAAATCATTTAGGCCCCGGTTCGGAACCCTTCCATTGGAATTTCCGAAAACCCGAGAAAGGAGATCGAAGGTATCGCCGAGTACTACCTCCTCACCAAAATTGTATACCGTAGCTCAAAACTGCAAAAGTTACGAATGAAAATGCGTGATTTCGTATTGCTCCCCACCCCCCTTCTCACTTCTCGTCTGACATATTTCGGAAAATATTTTTTTCCGGGCGTAAATATGAAAATACCTTGCAACGGGTATGAGGCAAGATGCACAATAGTAAGGAGCATCCATATGAGTTTTTGTTTGTCCCTATCTCAGAAGACTCTGAAGAAACACAACTCCGAAAAAATACTAACTGTTCTGGTATCGAACATAATGGAAATAATTTGTAAAAATAAAAACAATACAGGCATGTACAAACTGATTTTGTACGTTCCTGCGGAAGCAAAACATAGTAAATCTTAAAAAGCCTGGTATAGAGCCCTGAAAAATAAAAAAAAAAAAACACCAAAAATACTTTTATACGAAAAAAAAATTTTCCCTCAAAATTCTTCGGAGTGGATAAAGCCACCATGTTGTCGCATCTTTCTTCCGAAGGTCGTTTAAGTACCTAAAAAATTGAGGACGGTACGCCCTTTGGAAAAAAATTTGAGGTCCCGGTTTTGAACCCTGCCGAAAGAATTTCCGAAAACCGGAAGAAGAGGATTAATGGAATTGCCAAGTACTACCTCCACACCAAAATTTTTGATCCTACCTCAAAAACCGCAAAAGGTACACAGGAAATCGTGCGATTTCGGGGTCCGCACTTCCGAAAAACACACCCCCCTTGTTATACTATCTCATCCCAGGAAAAGCAATTAAGGGTGGGTTTTTTAGGTCCGTCACACAGAGGAAGGAAGGATCTGGCGCAGAAAAAATATTTGAGCCCTTTACCTCAAATAGTTTGGACACTGTGCGCCGTCAAATTCGGACGACAAACTTTCGTTTTTAATAAGCCCACTAAACTCAAGTGCAAGAAAAAATTAACGGACTTAGGACCACGTAAGTCTATCACCACAGAAAAGTCTTCAAGTCTGGCAGCATTAGAATATAAATACGACATATAAAGCATATTTTTTGGGGAGAACTTCCACGAAAACTGGATCCCGTGCTCTTCATAAAAAGGTTGGGCGCAAGAAGGCTGTGCTAGTACGCCTACAGATATAAGTGATATTTTCTGTAACTGTGATGCGTCCCTCAATGAATGATGCTTCAGAGACAGGAATAAGTAAATGTCCAGGACTTTAAGCATTCGGGGAAACCCAAGTTTCCTACAAACACATGCACATACACACACATATGCATTTATATATATATATATATATATATATATATATATATATATATATATATATATATATATATATATATATATATATATATATATATATATATATATAT
>PNEQ01090839.1:0-46116 GCA_003012365.1 Medauroidea extradentata
CGTAGGTACTGAAATTTAAGTCACCACAAAAGGAGCGATAACTAAGAGTTGGTTTATTGGTTATTTCTTGAGCGGAATTTTCTATACAAAATTTGGGTTAGTAAAATCACAGTAGGTCTACATTGTATGGAACTTCGAATAATTACGTTACAACGATTAAAAAATATTTAAATTCGTTGATAAAATTGCAAATGAGTAAGGAATTTGCTACATAAAAAAACGATAAGAAGGCGATGCGTCTCGAACCTATTTTCAAAAATACTCAGCACAGAGCAGTTAGTCAAGCGAAGCGCCATTACCACTACGCTATAGTATCACATACTTTTCGTCTCTCATTATACATATAATACTGTTCTGTGCATACATGTAACGTTAAGTGCATGTTTCGTGATAAAATTAATGATTTGTTGCGACCGTGTATTATAAAATGAACAAGCATAGTATTAACATCATTTAAAAATACGCGCGGGCACTCTGCAGTACTTTAATACTTTATTTCGTCTGTTTGAAAGAGTGAGGTTGTAGAAATACACGGTAAAAGTGTCATGGCTGCCGTCTTCAAGGCGTTGCGGAATCGCATCTCACGACCTCAAGAGCATGTGAAATTTTTCCGCATGGAATAATTTCATTTCGAAGTTATTTTCACTCAAGAATAGCAAAATGGAATCCATTACGAAATTCCGAGCAAATTCGCAATGGAATAATCTCGCATCATTTCAAGAATTGGCTCCCTGGTAGACGTCACAAAATGAGATGTATAGATGCGTCAACACAAAGTGGGAACCTTAGGCCTACGGATCATAAATGGTGTATCGATCTTCGTTCATTTTCCAGACTCTATAACCATTAGTGGACTGTGTAATTTTACTATTTATTTTTAAATGATTCTTGCAATGGGGGTAAGTTGCTAAACAAATATAATTCTGGACATAACGCTATTGTAGCAAATGGTGTGTCACAGAAAACCAGATGATACACACATACTGACAGACAGACAAACGTCCAAATAAATTTTTTGACAACTGGCAAACAAGGAAAAACACATCGAATCGAATTAAACGAACATACAGGTTCAAGAAACCAACCAAGAAGGTTGTGGTGATTTTGAAAAAGAAACGCATTTAATTCCACTGTAGGAATTCATCAGTAAGTGGCGAAAGAACGAGACACAAATATAACTACGACAAACAGAAAAATAAACAAGGGAACGAAAAAATTGCTGTTAGTAGACAAGAAAACATACACAAAACACCTTGAGGAAAGCGAACGAACACAACCCAATAACTGAAGACAAAGAAAAATAACAAGACAAACACTTTAAGACAAATCAATAACATATTTTGGACTTAATTTTTAGTTAATCTATCACCACGCAGAGTTAACACTCTCCGTTTCGACTTACCCTGTTTGCAGAGATTGATAGAGAGAGAAAGAGAGAAAGAGGGAGTTGGAGAGAATCTAAATTAGCAGACAAATTTCCAGACCGCCGAAAGAGCTGCCGCGCGTAGGGCGCCTCGCGGCTTCTACCTGCGGGCCACTGACGGATGAAATACAGGATCCCTTTTCGCTTCCCTTGAAACGCCTACTATCCCGCTGACACCGCAGTGCGCGGGAGAGTGTATTACCGCCCAGCGTTCGCGTTTGTGGTGGTGCCTCTTCACCCCCTTCACCAGCCCTTCCTTCCCTGACATATACCCGCAGCGTGTCGACTGATTAACACGTTTCATTTGGTAGCGAGCGCTCTCTCCGGGACGGCTCTCTCCTTGTCGGTGTGCGGCGATCAAAGGCAGCCCTCGTCACACCCCCTCTCGCGGTTCCCTTGGGGGCACGCGCGCACGACTGGCCCCTCCCGGCCATCCTCACACCCTTGCCAAACAGTCTGAAGGCCCACTCCAACTGATGGCCTGTATCTCCCAGTCGAGATCGAGGCCGGGATGTGACCGATGCAAGATACGTGCCTTACCCCGGGGGAAATTTGACGTATCTCACTGATTCCTCCTGTGTGAGCTGTGCTGCACGTCATTCGTGGCGATAGTCATCAGAATACTGTACGCACTCTGCACGCCTCCGGGTATTTCAGAAAGGCCCGGCACGGCTGTTAGGTGTGCACGGCGTGTGGGCTATGTACGACGTGTGTTGTACGCGACTTAATACGAATTGCAGGACAGATAAGCAGCGGTAGAAGACCTTACACCCAGAAATAAATGGTATACAGAAATACTTAGTAAAATGCTTCGTAGTAAACTAACTCTCTCCATGAGGCTAAGACGCCCACTTGCATAGATATACTGCATGGAATGTTTAAGAAGCATTTTCGTCTAGTTATTTTAAGATTTTTGAAAAAGAAATTCATACAAATAAGGAAATTAGAACAGAAGTAGTTCAAAGCAAATTATAATATACTAACTGTCCCAGTGGATAAACCTTGTGCTACGACCTTCATTTGGGAAAATGTATGCGAAAAACAGTTTTTTAAAATATGTATTCAAGAAACCGTATACATTATCGAAAGCGTATTTAAATACAAAAAGTGTTAATCTAAATTTTTATAGAGACTATAACAAACAGTATGTATACAATTGTTTTATATTTTACTTCATAAATTAGTGTTCTGACTAAAAACGTAACAAGGGGTTAAGTTTTGTACCATGATTTGTTTTTAGAGCACAATTTTTTATGTAGTAGGTGATTTTGTTGTCTTGGTAAATTTGACATTAAAATATTCCTACTAGCAACGACTATAAATATTCAGGAGTGTTTTCTTGTCAGAATTGTAGCTTCCGTCTTTTTATTGTGTTTCCAACAGCCCATTTTCAAGGGGCGGGGGGAGGAGAGAGATATAATTTTAAGCAAGACAATTCCAAACACCAGACGAAAACTCAAGCCTTCTTTATCGCTATTACTACGTCATGAAGTGACATGGTCCCGCTGAAAGTCTCGTAGAGGCGAGTCGATGACGGAAAAATCTGCGCGCCATTTGTGTGACTAGCGTAGAGGCTAAACTTTATCCAGCATGCGTATCTAGCTCGCCACTACCGCTGAGGTGCCTCTAGGTCTCGGAAACGTAATATATCTGTGGTCAGACGGCAAACCTACTCGCAGTGAAGCCAAAATATGATTGATAAACAACACATTAACTTAGCATTAGACATCAGGAAAGTTTGAGAATTGATCTGAGAAGTCAGATTTAAAATTCCTGTATACGTAAATTACTTTCGCGATTGGACCATTTTTAATGAAACCCTTCTTAAGAGTGTGTGGTAGATAAATAAACGCTGAGAACATCAATTGATTTCTACACTTTTTTTTTCGAAGCCAGTATGGATAGGATACTCAATGGCGTTCCTAGATAATGGTATTTGCCAACTTTATGAGTAAATATTTATCCAAAATTACTAATTCGTTACGCGTAATCTCTTGCGCCGCAGTTAAAAATGCACGAGGTTCCGGCGTCAGAGATTGTGCCTCAGAAGTTCGTGATACTGGAAACAATTTTGTTTGAAACGTTGGCTAAAACTATTGTCTAGGATTGCTATTGGTAGGGACTGGAAAATTTCGCGAATTTAATGACCTAGGCTAGAATCCATTATACTATGCATACTCAAGCCCTGACTATTAGGCAACTAATTGCTACTCAGTGGAACAGTAGACAATGAACGAATATACGGGACTTGAGTATGCGTATATGCATAGTATAACGGATTCTAGCTTACAGGTAATTGAATTCGCTAAATTTTCCAGTCCCTAGTTATTGGTTAATGTTCGCAAATTGGCTTCAAGAAACCTACAGTTATAGATGAATTCTTTTAGCGTTGAATTATGGCCGCCTACCTCACGCTTCAAATGCGTTGCAGCGTGTTCGTAAACAGGTTTTTTCTACGGAAATGTTCCACGTGTGCCCATTGTGCCAACGTACGAAAAGAAAACAATCTTCAGACAAGGTTGGAACCTCATTGTTAAGATACCACGCTCGCTGAAAACGCAGTTTCTAAGCCCTCCAACATGGCTAAAAACGGCCTTTTCAGTCTACAGTACTTCAAAATGTAATAACCGGATGTATGTGAAACTCAGATTGCGACCTGCACTGAACTTTGCTACAGACTTTCCGCCAGTAAAATGATATGGTCACCGCTTAATGTCCCATAGTAAAAACCGTTCGGCGGGAAGCTTGCACGCTATTTCAGAGCTTGGCTCGTTGAGGCGACGCGGCATTTGATGCGCGCTTCAAGGTCGACCTTACTGCTCCGTCACTTTGGAGCCTCTCACGCGCGGGTAGGCGAACTAAAAGCAGACCTGTATGAAAATACTCACTGATTGCCGTGCTACCTTGTTAGGTGTAAAACTAGCCACTCCCCGGAGCAGCAGCCAATGAACAAGTAGCACACACAGAAATGAATGAGAAACTCGCATCTAAAGAGGAGTCGTTAGGAAGACGCATGTAAAACTGTTTGCGCGTACACCGGTATATTTGTGAATAACGGTTGTGGGAATACAGTTTTTTAGGAAAGATAAAAAAAAATCATCTGTAAACGCTACGTTTGACTTAATCCTGTCGCATGCCATTAAAGAGGGTAAGAGAGAGGGATAGTGAAAATGACTTGAAAAAATTTAATTTTTTTTTTTTTTCCGGTTTCAGCGCTTAGTCTTAATCTTGGCATTTGTAGTTAAATCCTTTGGTTGTCGACACGTGCAATAACATTATCCTATTGTTTGAGATTATAGTATATCGCGAAAAATGTTTTGTGCCAACATACCCTTCAAAACACTGTGGTCTCTTGCTATGATTGGGTGTTATACGTCTGACACAGCATAGCTATGTGCAAACCAATAATAGGCATAAAATATTACAATAACGGGATTCTTATTGGCTTAGTCAATAGGGCAAGAGCTCTTCGCACAAGCGGAAGTCAGTCATCATTTGATAAGCTGAATGCGCGTTGAGACTCAGCAAACAGTCAAATTTTCCCGCGATAAACCATCATCTCTACCTATCGCAGATCTAATTTGCTAGCTTACGGTCTTCAACGACCGCGTGCGGGTTCTAAGGTCGACTGTTGCTCGCTCACCGCATGCCTGATCGCCTCTAAACGCAAGGTGCTCATCGGGCGTGTCTCCTCTCGAACACGCCTATCTCTGACCGAGCGAGGTGGCGCAGCGGTCGTAACACGTTGTACTCACATTCGGGAGGACGTGGATTCGATTGCCTGCTCCAGCCGTTTTGATCTCGGTTTCCCGTGATCTCCAAAAATTGCTCCAGCCGAATGTCGGTTTGGTTCCTTAACATAGGCCATTGTCAATTTCTCTCCCTTTTTTCTGTCCTTGTGTAGAGTTTAATGCTACCGTTAGATCCATGTGTAGAGATGATGGTTTATCGCGGGAAAACTTGACTGTCTGCTGGATTTCAAAGCATATTCAGCTTACCAATAGATTACTGGTTTTCGTTTGTACGTGGAGCTGTTACTCAATTTGACTGAGCCAATAATACTCTTGATATTATAATAGTTGATGCCCGTTATTGGTCGGCAGCGCGTTTTCAAGGCCATGTTGGCACAAAACATTTTCGCGATATACCATCATCTCTATCCATGTGTTTGTAACGAGATTTTTGCACCATTTGGTTTATAATGCCTTACGTATACAGTTCAGCTCTGTTTCATGGGGTACGTATCTGATTTGACTACACCAGTCAGAATACGACTATTTATTGTGACACCATACGTTTGCGATTGAACTCCAAGACAAGTGACAGGTAACACATTCTGTCACTGTCCATGAAGCAGAACTGCAAATATGCACGTACGACATTGGAACCAAACAGTGCAAAAATCTTTTCGCCACAAAATTGTGTCTGTAATGATCTCGCTGTCGACGAGACGTTAAGCCAAATAAGACAATACTCCTCACAGAGAAGGGAGCTATGCTCATGTGCGGTGGTGGACGCAGGGACGAGCTAGATGCCTGCCAAGTGCTTGTCCAGGCCGACAACGGCCGCCCTGCCTCCTGGACGTGTAAACTGCAGCGTAATTGGGCTTCAACACCTCGTGCAGCAGCACCAATCCTCTTATCACATATTTGCGCACGCAAACAAGCTGGTCCGCCTACGTAGCAAGCGACACCGAGTCTGCCAGCACCTATTATTTCCCTTACGTCGAAGATCAAGCACCTGCTTCTCTTTTACACACCGGTCGGTTGTTATTAACTGTTCGTTGGTCATATGGATACAGACCGGCGAATTTCACGTTATTTTCTGCCAACAGGCCAAGCTTGCTAGCTGTTGTTCGTTCGGGTGACCTGCCTAGTCGTGGACACTTTGAACTAATAATTAAAAGTTCCACGGTAGAGTGACCAGTTGCATGTACAGCAGTCAAATACGTAAATTACAGCTTTTCAGCTTTATAAAAAAGATTGCTGGCTTTCGCTTGTACGTAGAGCTGTTGCCTTGTTTGACTAAGCCAATAAGAATCCCTCTATCGTAATATTTGATGCCTATTATTTGTCTGCAGACAGACGTATGTCACCCAACCATACACGTCGCAAGAAACTACAGTATTTTCAGGGGTATGTTGGAAGTAAACATTTTCACGATATACCGTAAGTATGGATAGAGATCCGAGAAATTCGCAGTTTGTTTTAGATACAAGCTAGAATTGCAGCAACTGTAAGTTCGTATCACTTTCGCAATTGGCTCGTGACTTATTGGACAACTCCTGGAAGTCACTGAGCCAATAATAAAAATATACTTAATGCAGGCCCATAGCACTGTGTCAGCGAGCACCAAATGAATACTTGTTGTCTGCTTAAGGCTTTGTTACCGAGTTTTGCAGTGATTTCGAAATTTTTTTTATTGCTACCTTAATACTCATATTAAAATTTCGCTCCAGAGTTTTGACACTTATATGTTATAATTAGAGTCCCGGATATTTCGCGGGTTCAACGACCAGCAGGCTGGACTGCACACTCCTGTGTGCACTCTGTCCTCAGATACTAGTTCACTGGTTGCTGCTCCAGTGAGTGAGCATTTGAACATTTGACGATGTAGCGCGGGAGAACATAAGTGTTTTTATGCATGTCCGCCATTGGTTTGGAGTCCTCAATGTCGCGTTTAGTAAACAATAACCCAATCGAAACAGTTTCCAACATATATACATGACTTAGAAATCCAACCTCTCCTCAGTTGAATCCGCGAAATTTCCGGGGCTCTAGTTATAATGTGTAGCTGAATTTTTTTGTTGAAAGTGTACTGCACGGTTTTTTTTTTTTTTTTGATTTCATCACCAAAGTACCACGTTTATGTTGTGAAAATAAGCAAACATTTAGCAGAAAATTTTTTTTTGTTGACGAATGGTACATTAGTTTTTAAAACGCATCCACAGTATTGTGCATAGAGTGTCTGCACACTGTCTCAATTTTTTTCAAAGCTTTTGGCTAAAAAAATATTTGAGTTATTGTCATCGGGTTGAAAAAAACTCGGGAACAAGCTCTTAAGTACACTGACATTCTTGGAGACTAGCCTTTGGCAGTGAACCCGCGAATTTTTCTTGTCTCTCGATATGGACATGCCGTTGTTTCAAAGCCTAGCAAACAGACAACTTTTCCCGCGATATATCAGTGTCCATACTTATCTTACTTAACCCTCACCGTCACGCTGAGTCTATCAGGGCTGCGAGTTCAGTCAACGGAACGCGACTGGTCGGTCATTGACATTTTATTTGGGTGTGTTGTAACGCTATAAATATACCAGTTGTTTTATTTCTGCAATTTGAGGAACCGTACGTTTCTCTCACTAAGTTCAGCCCACAATAAGTGCATTTCGAGCTGTTTGAAGAGATTTAAACGTCTTTTTTTGGTCATGTTAGGTTGCCGTTAAAATATTGCTTGTTTAAAGCATACGACACGATCACAGCTTCAACAGTAGCTGCTGCTGTTTAGTTCAAATCCCAGTATCGCGTTAAAACACTGACGTATACGAACGAATAAAAAACTCGACATTTTTTTTCCTCCAGATCACATATCCGTTAACTGCTCCCGCGCTCCATTAAAAATCCAACACAGTTTAACGCACGAATAATGCTATTGGGCACAGGAAATTGGAATTTGAATTCGACAGGAAATGAGAGTGAGTTAACAATAACTTTTTTTTCGCTCTTAACAAGCAAAGTTTGTGTTCCGGAAAGTCAGGCGAGCGATACAGCTCATACGTACTTGTAAAAGAAGAAGTTTTTGGGAGGAAAAAATATATACAGGATGTTGCAAAATTTCGTGTTCTATATTTTGGGAAAATAGTCCTCACAGCTAGAGGATCACAAAATGTTGTGGGCATAGGTCCGTAAATGCATCGTTTCTGCAATGCAATTCATAATTTCAGTGGCTAGAGCACTCGCCTCCCACCAAGGGATCCGGGTTCGATTACCGGATTTTTGCATGTGGGGAATCATGCAGGATTATGTCGCTGGTCGGTGGGTTTTCTTGGAGATCTCCCGTTTTCCCGCCCCTTCATTCTGGCGCTATTCCATACACACATTGTCACTCCTCACCAGCGTTACCTAGATGTTAAATGCTGGAATATGTTGCTATGGACTGCCATTGCAGCTATTATCAACAGGTCCGTATCATATGATTCGTACGAACCGTTTAATTGGACGCAACACGTTTCCCGCTGTAGCCTCGATGTGGTTCAAGTGTCGCATATGCAGGAGTGGGACAATTAGAGGTGCAACACGCTGTATATTTGTGTTTCTTTGCACGTAGGATAATATCTACTGTGCAGACAGTAATACGTCCAAATTACGTACTCTTCCGATCTTTAGGTGCAGTCAGAAGCGTCTAGGAGTGCCAAGGACACGTATTTTACATCGAGTGAGTGAAATGAAGAGATTTTGGTCAGCACTTAAAATCGAGGTCTTTAGTGCTGGTGAGGGGCGACATGACTCGAATATGGAACAGCGCCGTAATGAATGGGTGAGGGAAACGGGAGATCCCCGAGAAAACCCGCCGACCAGCGGCATCGTCCCGCACGATTCCCACATACGAAAATCCGAGGACCGACCCCGCCGGGAATCGAGAGGTCTGACTATGCGAATACTTGAATCGATTCGCTACGTAGATCGACAAGAAAAATTTTAGTAAGGTAATAATACTTATTAATTTTACCATTGGTCCCTCTTCTGGTTTTATGGTCGAAATTCAATTTCAGTTTTCAGAAATTACTGAGGTTTGTAAATTGTTGTCTTTCATTTCGGTTAGTTTTATTTTCGTTATTTGTACGTGCTAGCACTGACTTGACGTAGTGCAGAAACTGTGAAAGTTATGACATTTTCCATTCGAGAAAATGTTTCGATTATACACATACTCATGTATAACTGGCCAGCGATAGTCCTAGTGTTAAAGGCATGTAGTGCTATAAATTTCATGTACCATTCTTCCGACAGCGGACACTTTAGAGACGGAGTCAGTGACTTAAAACATATAGTAATAGGGAATCGACCTTAGCCTGTAGTGTGGAACAGTCTCATTATTTCCCTGGAGTGATTTTTGGAAAACTATACTCACGTTGGCCGGACCGGGACGCAAACCTTTTTTTTTTTTTTTTTTTTTTTGCTACTAATGCACCACCGCGTTCGGTGCTGTGCGAACTTGACTTACAATTTACGTTCCTGATTTTTTTCAAAATACTGTTCTGAGAAAATGAATTGTAATTTTTAAAGGTGGATATCACAAACCATGCTGGAGTTACTGTACTGTTTTTTGTATTGTTTGGTTGTTTAGAAATACATATTAAAAAAATGTATCACTATCACGTTGTAGTAAAGTACTTTACCTTCCTATAAATTCATGAAGCACTAACATCTGACACGTATTGATATAACAATTAGTCATATGTTATATTATGAATACAGTATTTTCGCCTTTTCAGAGGTATCGTGTAATGCGTACGTAAAAATTGGTGATTAACACCAAACAAATTCGTATAATGTATAAGTACTGGTGTGTGTGTGTGTGAGTGTGTGTGTGTGTGTATATATATATATATATATATATATATACATGCAGGGTGTCCAAAAACGGCCGTATAATAAGCACACCACGTGAATCCTTGTCTAGATTGCAGACGATAATGTTCGTGGCAAAATATTGTCTACGATAACTTTTTTTCCGTGCATAGTGTGGCAAGACAGCACCGAGTTATATCCTTCTTGCGCTCCACAGATACCACAGACTTCCACTACCCGGGCGGTCATATTATGAGCGCAAGAAGGCACTTAACTCCAGTGCTGTGTTGCCACATTTTGCACGACAAAAGTTATCGAACAAAATTTTGCCGCGAACATTTTCAGTCTCCAATTTAGTACAGGATTCATGTGGTGTGCTTATGATACGGCCATTTCTGGACACTTTGTGTGTGTGTGTGTTATGCTTTAAATGAAGGAAGTCAGTACGCGGGGTGAGACCCCGCCTTTAAGAGCGCTGCCTATCTTGAGCGGTTTTGTGCTTTAGAAGCTCAGAAGCGACGGAGCTATAAGGGTGACCTTGAAGCTCGCATGAAATGCCACTTTACCACAACGAACTAAACGCCGAACTAGCGTGCAAGGTTCTCGCCGACCCATTTTTACTATTGTACTTTCAGCGGCTGCCATGCAATTTTATTGGTGGAAAGTCTGTAGTGTCTTAGTTTCGCATATATTTGGTTAGTACAGCTTGAAGTACGAAGGTATGAAAATGCTGTTTTTTTTATAGCTATGTTGGATGACTTAGGAACAGGGTTTTTAATGAGCACGGTGTCTTTACAACAACATTTCATGCTTACCAGAAATGTGATTTATTTTCGTACCTAGGTGGAATGGGCACATGTAAAATAGTTTCGTTTTAAAAAAACGTATTTGCCCGCACATTTCAACTTATTTTAAGGGCGTGGTAGCGGGCGCCATTAAAGCACCCATACGAGAAGTGCAAAAGCACTGTTGGCTGTGGTTGGTAGAGAGGTGTGTTTACCTCCCTCGTTATCCCAGGGGTCATGCTCGTAACTGCCGCCGTGCAAGGGTAGTGCGAGATAGTTATCACGCGCTCCTGTTAGCTCTCGAGGACCGTTACCATGTCCAGCCTCACCCACCTCCCCTCCCCATAGTTATCCGGTACTGTCCGGTCAAACTGGTTATCGCACGCTAACCCGCTCACAGGAGTCTTGTCCTGGGGAGAAAGGGACGCTCTAACTGCTACTGCATAATTAAGCTCTTGTCTGCCTGCATTCCGTCGCCATGTAAGAAACACCGTGCGTGATTTTTCTTATTGCTCTTTGTATTGGCTATCGCCTCCGATAATGTTCGTTCACGACGACCTTGTTGAGTCCGGGATAAACGTAAACAGTATATACATAAACCTGGGGTGAAGCATGGATAAAACGTGACTATATTGAACGGCGTTAACAAATATTTTACGCTTTCACGCATGTAAACCAGTATCGTGTGCAGTGTATCACTCGCCGCGTCCCACAGCACTGCCATTGCATCAGCTCATTTCGGAGCTCTTTGACAAACGCGCAAGAAAACTGTAGGAATGACATTCAAAGAACGTTACGCACGGGTGTACCCATTTCAGGGCTTCCATTTATCTCTAAAGTTTATTTTTACGCTGCCGAAAATGGCGAAGATGTGTTTTTATAATCCTATTTAAGTATGAAAATACTACCGCAGAGTCTGTCCAAGGGTATGGGCGTGTACAGCACACCTTTATCTTCAATATTACGTGATAGGGTCACCACTGAATGTCTCATAAAGGCAAGTTGTCGGCGAGAAGACTGTACATCAGTTGAATGACTTGCCGCTAGGGCGAGGCGTGTGATACAAGTACTGCTCATCCTTACCACTTCCGTACTTCTATAGCTTCGAACGCGCAAAATACCCTCATTCAGGTGGCCACCTAAAGTGAAGAGATTTTGGCCAGCGAGGTGGGGAGGTGTATGTGTGGCGAATATGGATCAGTGCCGGAATATGGAAACCCACAGACAGACGGAATGTCGGATGTTAACACCTGCGTGTTACATAAACCAATTGACTTACTGAAATGAAATAATTTTCACTGAAATTGGATGTCACGGGCTACGTGGTAAAAGTTAAAAATATAAGAGGAAAATGTAGTCACTAGTAGCGTCTACAAAACTAATGTTATTTTGTGATGAAAAATACAAGAAGTTACCAGTGTAGCTTATAAGCCTTGTCTCAAAGTGGGTGCAAATTAATCCTGAAGGTAAAATTCGTTTACGTACATCTAATAATGTTGAATAATAATATTAATTAAGACACATAATAAACGTAATATACAAATAATAAGTCACCTTACTAAGCAATAGACTCGTACCCAGTTTGAATAAAATGAGGAAAACATTTTCTGAGATATCTTTCTATCATAAAGAAAAAAAGTGGCCTCAGATTTCAAAAAGGATGAACGAAGTACACACAAGTTCAGTCAACTAACTAGAATATAGCCTACGTGCCGAGAATAATTAACTACGGGAAAATACTTCCCCAATATGACATGGTCGCCACTATACAAATATTATCACGTGATAAACGAAATACAGAAAAGTCAAGTCAGATATGTTGGCTATGTAGTAGCCTACATGTGTACCAAGTTTGATGAAATCCCTAAAAAAAGTTTAAACACACATGATATATTATCCAAAAAATATAGAAATGGCTCCTACCATTGTGTAGGCATAATACTATGCTAAAAATATAAATTTGGCTGCCGTTTTAAAAAATATGAACACAGGATGAATGAAATACGCAAAAGTAAAGTCAGATTTTTATTTAGGCTTAGTATATGTGCACCAGATTTGGTGAGATTCTAAAATAAAATATTTCCTAAGGTGTGTAATACTATACTAAAATACATAAATAGCAGCCATTTTGAACATAAAAGCACAGAATAAACGATATACACAAGAGTCAAGTCAGCTTTGTAAGTAGTATAGGCTACGTGTGCCAAGTTTGATGGAATTCTGAAAAATATTTTTTAACATGTGTAAAAGTATGCTAAAAATTATGAAAAATTGCAGCCATTTTGATTGGTAATATGAACACAGAATGAACGAAATACGCAAAAGTGAAGCCAGCTTTGTATGCAGTATATGAGTGCCAAGTTTGATGAAAATCTGAAAAATATTTTCTAAGGTATGGGATACTATGCTAAAAATATAAATTTGGCTGCCGTTTTAAAAAATATGAAGACAGGATAAACGAAATACACAAAAGTCACGTTAGGTTTGTACGTTGTGTGTGACACGCTACGGCACCGTCCACACGCCAGGCGAGGACATCTCGTAAGGGAGATGGGCCACGCCTGTTCTCGCAGGGGAAGATACGGCGCTGAGCTTGCTCCATTAGCGGGATGCTGCGGCGCGGCGGGGTAATCCTCGGCGAACAACCGACGTTGAGTAACGACACGCGTCCTCCGTTGTCTGCCTGTCTCCGCCTACTCTCGACGAACAAATGAGCAGCGTGCAGGGATTTACACATCCGTCGTCACGCCTCGTCGAGTTCCGTCCCCGTCGTTAGCAATACATTATTTATTGTACGTGTCTGCTCTCAAAGGCACGGCTTTCGTGTTGGGAACAAGAGCATTCATTGGCTTCTTCCTCAGCTACATACATACAGCCTTTGGGAACTAGGACGCTGATGGGATCAGTAGTTATATTTTTCTAATGGAAAATAACGTTTTGTAGTGTTTGCGTACCTGTCCGTTGTCGAGTACAACACAAACGTTGTTTAATTTCTTTCCAAACAAATTTGTAATGTAATTTTCATTTTATCCGATTACGACGTATTTTAATATTTAATTTTTTCCTAATAATTTAATATTAAAACATTAGTTTATTGACGTGTAATTTTTCTGATTCAGTAATCTCTGATTCATAAAAAGTATTTTTTTTTTTAATGACAACTAAACAAGACGTACAATGTCCTGAAATTTTACCTATAAATATTTTTCTGCCTGTTAGTAGTACAGTATATAGAGAATTAATTTATATAACTGCAAGATACTAATTTTTTGTCCATCACCGTTAAATATGTAGTTGTAAGATCGGCAATTGTCAAGTCACATTTGAGTGTACAGTTACCCGCGATGATTGCATTCTCATTTGGTGATGTTAGGTGGTATAGCTAAGCTAGACGTTTATGGTTTGAAGTGGTTAGGGGGAGGAGGGATCTATGTTCTCATTGAGCAAGTGCACAAAGTGCATTTTTAAGGAACGGTTGTAATTTAATCAAGTAGAATTCCTATTGAAGAAATCATGTTATTTAAATTTGTTTTCATTTTCTACAGCAGTTTCGTGAGAATTTTATATATTTCTGTTAAGATTGGTGATCTTGAAATCAGGGGGGAGGGAAGGTGTTAACTCTTGTAATTCACCTGCCTCTGTATACCTTCTTGGTGGCTGACGACTCTCTTCGCCTCAGCACTCTAAAGCGCTTATGGAAATTCACGAGGGTAGAGTAGGTCAGGCCTAATTTCAAGTTTTTGGTGTTTGGAATACTACCAAAAGTAAGTTTGCCCGTGTTCGAAATGTGAACTGATGGGCTCTTGGTCAACTACTAAAACTAATTGGCCTATTATATTCAAATATAAACGTAATACGTGGTAGAATAATGCTCTGTGGAATTTAGCATTTAGCAACATATTTATCATTGGGATAATATCTAGGTTTTTTAATTCCCGTCATTTTAAAACCTTGAGTACCATTGCAGGGGTTATCAAATCTTGTAGATTGACAAAACCTGGTCACATGTCTGAGATAAACTACCCTAGTCCAGCGGGTGAATTTTCATAAGCGTCTTTAGATACAGGTCACAACTGTATGCAAGTTGTGACTAAAAAAAATTGTCCTATCGTTTCTTCGCCGTATTAATTACACATTTATGTAAGCTAGCTATAATAGGCAAAGTAAGCATTTTGAAGATACTCTTGTAAATTATAATAATAATAATAAATGTTGTGACCTCAGATATTTTGTAGACCTAACTTCAATGGCATCTTCTGCTTACACTGATCCTTTTACTTGGCGCAAGATACATCCGGAACTCGTGCGAGCTGCGATATCAAACTATACCTGTACACGTCATAGATATTGGACAAAATCAGGTGACAGAACGCGTACTTTTATGCGAGTTCTCTCTCACACTAGTACGGAATGACGATCACGATTCGTTCTGCGATGGATAACTTTACGAAAATATATTTTGTGTATTACAGCAGTCATTACATACCATTCGGCATAAAATGAGCACTAAAAATTTAACCTTTGAAAAATATCACTAGCCGTTTCTGCATATAATGGAACATTAACTCTAGTTAGACCTTACTGATTATATGGTTGACAACGAAATTACCCAACATAGTTCCGTGTATTTTCCCATGTATATACAACAATACAGAAAGAAAATAAACCGAAATCGACATAATTGTTATT
This sequence comes from Medauroidea extradentata, assembly GCA_003012365.1. Classification (NCBI taxonomy): domain Eukaryota; kingdom Metazoa; phylum Arthropoda; class Insecta; order Phasmatodea; family Phasmatidae; genus Medauroidea; species Medauroidea extradentata. The sequence goes on from PNEQ01090839.1 coordinate 15,464, forward strand.
TGATATAATTAATAAACTTTTCTTACTAAACTGTATCGATTCGCATTGACTGCACAGTTTTTTTTACATGCGCAAACAAGTGTTGTGTCGAGAGATGTTACACATTTCCCGTTGTTAGCAGTTACGCGCAGAAATATACAAATTGGCTGAAAATAGAACTTTAGCAGGGCTTTTCTGAGTGCTGAATTTATTCCTAACCCCCTTTAATCAGTATTCAGTTCTAAGAGGACACCGGGAAGCATAAATACCATATATATTCATAAAATACTGCGCGAACTATATTTTTTATCTGGCGAGTGCTTGGAAACAAAATGCAAATACTTTCTTTAAATTAACGGTTATTGGTGTCGGTAAATTCCGTTATCCAGTCTCTTGCAAGATATCTGCGTGAAATGTTTTCAAACAGCGTTGTTTTGAAATTCTAGCGTGAGAGATTTCGAACAAAATTATATCTTGCGTCGTGCAAATGCTGCAAAGGTGCAAACTATTGCCGGTGACTCCGTTCGCGTGGTTTTAATTTATTGTCTCTATTAGTCGTATACATGCGTGTTTTTTTTTTCAGATATATTTTTGAATAAAAGATTTTAGTAAAGCCTTTTTTGGCACTTCACATTTTGTGAATATAATAATATTAATACTGATAATTATATTAAAAGTAAGAATTTTTGGTATATGTATATATTTTTAATTTTCTAAAAAACGAATGTTTGCAACCAAAACAATTCTGGTTTGTGTGTGTATACACATGTATAAACACATATACACTTACACCTTTATCATAATTTTTCTGATGCCTTGGAACCTTGTATTCGCCAGGGGCGAGGCGGGACGTACGTTGGAAGGTAAATATGCGGAAGTTGTTGCTGCCTCGCTCGCTAGTCTTTGAGGCCCTGCGGCTGTCATGAGCTGCGCGGAACGTTTATGCTAGCCCGCGATCGCGCTTCTTCACACCCTCCCCCCTTTACCCTTCTCTTCTACACCTTTCACAATTACCCCGAAAAGCGCGCACATAGTCGCGTCCGCGTCGCTCCCTACCGCCTGAAGCTGTACACTATTTTTATCCAGAAGCTGTAGCTATGTGCTGGTTTTTATTCGTAGCTTCAGATGCTTGAAAATATGGCACACGTAATTTTCCATATCATCTGCTCAGTACAAGAACTGTAAACATAATTTTTCCAAGTTTAAGGGCGCTGTCTGCCGCAATTTTCACCATGTTTTTAGTTTTATATTTGTGCCAGTTATTTTTTTTTTTCTTGTTTTAGACACAAAATGTGACTAAATTTTTCTCTTATAAAGATTTTTTACCTCGCTTAGTTTTTGCGTAAAGGCTCATTAAAGCCAAAATTTGCATGTTTCCGTTTTAAGGACGACACTAAAACCAACTCACTTATTAAACTGAAAAAATTCACAGTGAATAAGGATGTTGTAGGCTACAAACGCGGCTATGCTAAACCACAAAATAATTTTTTTAATTATTGAATTTTTTAAATTCTTATTTTAAATTTCAGCATTTTTATTTAGTTACAAAAAGTTTTTATTCTTTGTTTTTATGTACGTACGTGACGTTGTAGCTTGTAGATGTCTACACTAACCTTACAATTGTTCCTATTGATTTGTATAAATGTATAAATATGTTAATTAGGAGTATTAATTCAACACTAATTTTCATTTCTGCAAATAACTGCGTGTGTGTATGTGACAAAAGCAATTTTCAGTGTTACAATTCGATATCTCAGGCTAACTACTTATCTAGTTATATCATTAAACCCACGATATGATTTCGAAGTACTGTGTTTGGATGACTATTTAAAACGTTATTATTAGAGCCACGATTTTATGGCGAAAAGATTTTTGCAACATTTGGTTTCGATGCGTCATGTGCACACCTGCAGCTCTGCTACATCGTCTGTGATTGGATGATTTTACTCTCACTGGCCTTGGCAAATTATAGACGTACGGAGTGACAATAATCTTATTCTGATTGGTGCAGTCAAATGAGAAACGTGTCTGAACATTGACACGCTGCCAATAACCTTGAAACAGAACTGCCGATGTGCACGAGAGACACTGAAACAAAGTGGGGCAAAAATCTTTTCGCGACAAAATCGGGGCCCTAGTTATGATTACTAGAATTCTTGTCATATATCATGACTATACTTTTGGCGTCGGTTTTTTCCTAATTATTGAGGAATCAAATAATTCGATACAATGGCACAGACAAGCAGATGTGATTTTTTACGTTTGTGTGTAACGTATGCTTGAATACGTGATGTCACATTGTGGCATCTATGCCATTATAAATATGTAAACAATCTTATGTTGTTTATTTTAAGGTTGGTATTAGTTTCTGGGGTAAACGCTATTTTTAAAATCAATACAGGAGAAGTCAGCAGTGAGACGCGAGTATGGGTTTCCGCCTTCCGGTAAATTTTTTAAGAACATATCTGTAGATATGTTGAGGTAGGTACCAACGGCATTATTGCCCATACAGCCACGGCAGTGCTTCTAAACTGGGTCAGAAAACAGTCAGCTGTATACAGAAAATTTAAAACCTGTGTCACAACGCTAGGTTAGTTGAAGTATGTTATATTGTCCATACTTCATTATGGGTTATAAACTTCCATCAGCGACCACAGAAGTGAAGCGTTAGTGGACCGGCGCAGGAGTCGTGCTGTAGCATGGCACGGAAAGTATTTTTCCTTGCGTAAATATTAACAATGTCTGCAATGCGTTTATCTACGAAAAGAAGACACTCTTCAAACTGTATCCCTATAATTTTAAAAATATCGTTCGCTAATTATAAACACGATTTCCAAGCTCCTCACAAGTGCTAAAAATGACTTTTTCACGTTGCTGTTGCTGTAACTGAGAAAATATAATCTGTAATCTTAAAACAAAGCCATAGAAACCTGCACTGGACTAGGCATATGTTTTCCACAAATAAAATATAGGGTCATCGCTTGAAGTTCCGTTGAAAAACATATTCTACGAAAACACTGCACGCTAGTCTAGTACTACACGCCTATTGGTGATGTGGTGTTTGACGGGTGTGTTATATCCGACTATCGCCTTCCCCGTTTCCCAGCCTCAACCGTAAAAAGCAAACTTACGTCCACTAACTCTTAATCAGAAATGTATACTGTACGTGGTCGGTGCTGTGCGCAACCTTACAGTCTCTTCAGTGTCCGTGGGAACTGCGCCGGGCGGTGTGTAGACGATCTGAATTCGTCCTGTATAAACACTTAGCGATAAAATAAACTATCGTACGAGGATACCCCGAATGCACATTTTATTAGTGGGAGCTAGTAGGCAATCTGCGTCACCGAAGGATAACATGGAATGAGACCCTACGATAGAGAAGCGCCGGAATAAGAGGGGCGGGGAAGGGAAGAGTGAGATCGCCGAGAAAACCCGTCAGCCAGCGACATTGTTCGGTACGATTCCCACATGTGAAAATCCGGGGACAGACCCCGCCAGGGATCGAGCCCAGGTCGCCCAGGTGGGTGGCGAGTGGTCTGACCACTTGGCCACCGCGAGCCTAACAGCGAAGCTAATCAGTTTTAGATTGCGCAGAGGAACAAAGCGATTTTACGGCTATCGTAAAACGGGATGAAAGTAACATAGTGGTGAATAGAGACAAATCAGAAACAAGTTCATGGCTTACACACGTTCCTTAAATAAGATTATATTATAATAAAAGTACTGCTATAAAAATGTTTAAACTTGCTTAAATAAAAACGTAGTATATAAATAGAAGTTTATATTGAACAAAATTTTCTTCTGGAATTGTGTTTCTATTCTTACCAGCGTTTCTATTCACCCGGTTTTTCGTTATATAAGTTTGTGACGTCTGTCGTATTTGGCATATTTTTAAAATTGTTACTATTGTCTCGCTGGCTGCGAGGTCATTAGAAACGGTTACACACAACTTTTCACAGTGACGGGGACTGGACTACAAGTGGAATCACCATGGTCTGTAATAAGAAACCAGCCCAGTATTCGTCAGGAGCGATCTCAGGATTCATTGAAAACTAAAATTATGATGACTGAAGCCAGGACTCGAACCTGGCTCCTTCCGAGCGCAAGTACAATTTGTTAACCGTTGCGCCACCTCGCTCGATGTATATTCTTATCGTCGTTCCCTTTTTTCTCGGCGGTTTCTCGACAGCAGGCATCATTGTCGGGTTCTTGTAGAAAAAATTGTTGTAACAGTGCTGTAGATAAATTACAGATAATTCTCCAATTTATTTTAGAACTTTAATGTGCAAGGTGTTGCCTAGCACCATAAATTGTTTCTGCAACTTGCTCCAAACATAACTAAGAATAATATACGTGATTACATGCATATAATATGAATACGGTGGTATCTCCACATTTAACTGGATACGAATCAGTTACCTTCGGACTCGGTGCGTATAAATGGTCCTCAAGGTATAGGCACAAGTGGCGAGCCATCAGGCCTGACTTTACGTTGCATTACGTGACAAATTAGTAACTACGGCCAGCTATGACACTCGTTAAAAAGTGAATTGTGTATTTTTTTTTCCGCAGGGTAACATATCTTTATATTTAAGGAAAGGAAGTCGGCATGTTAAAATCCACTCAAGTCTTGACCATTTATCCAATAGTTGCTGTTTACTGGTACTGCAGACAACATGGACAAATAGACGGGACTTAAGTGTGCGTGGGACAGTGGATTATAGAGATGATGGTTTATCGCGGGAAAACTTGACTGTTTGATGGGTTTCAACGCACGTTCAGCTTACCAGAAGATTACTGGCTTTCGCTTGTACGTGGAGCTGTTACCCTAGTTGACTGAACCAGTAACAATCCCGGTATTGTAATATTTGATGTCTATTATTGGTCTGCAGACAGCTACGTTGTGTCAGACGTACATCACACAATCATTTATGTTACAAGGAGCGTTTTCAAGGGTACCGTGGCACAAAACATTTTCGCGATATACCATCGTCTCTGATTATGCAGGTTGCTGAACTACCGAAAGTTTACTTTCTCTGATTATAATTAAAATGTTTCTATCAGCGTGCAACTTCCGTGGCCGATGTCGGTTAGATGTTAAGACCTGAAGGTTACGAATTACGATTCTTGTCAGCTGTTTCGAAAGGCGGCTTAGTTTATCATGTTGGCTGCCCTACCTGAAGGAAAAGTATTAGTAAGTGAGTGAGAGACTTTTGTCAGCACTTGACATCTAGATCTTAAACGCTGGGGGGGGGGGGGGGGGGGGGGAGTTGGCATAATGTGGGTATGAAGCAGTGCCGGTGACGGAGCGGAGGGATACGGGAGATGCCTGAGAAAACCCGCCGACCAACGACACCGTCCGGCACCGAACCCGGATCGCCTTGGTGGGAGGCGAATAGTCTGAACATTCGGCCACCCCGGCCTCCAATAAGTATTAGTATTTTGTAGTATCAAAGATCTCGCTATTCTTCTGGACAGAACACATGCCTGCCCATGAAACTGGCGGTCGTAGTATCTTGTCCCGCGTCGGAATTCGTTGTTTGTCATTGTATGGCTGTATTGTCATTAAGCATGGGAGATATTCTGACACACTCTAGTGGCCAATGTTTTATTATTTTGTGTGGTTTTATTTGTAGTTATATTTTTTAAGTTTTTTCCCCAACAATAGCTGTTGCCTTTTAAGTTTGGCCGCAGTAGACTTGATGTTATGAGATCCAGATAACTCACTTGAACTGATTAGAAAATGTTCCTATACCAATGGGTATCACCAAGGCTAGCATCTGGTTGGTCGTACTTTATTTTACTTGCTTCCAAATAATCCTGACAAGTTTTTTTATAGTCCTTGATAATTATATGGCTGGACGACTATTAATGATATGCCTACAGTTTTTTTTCTGCTACCATATAACGAGAATTGAAGTAATAAAGTGGCAGTAATTATATGCTTTGCCGGTTGGCGGTAGAATTGTTGTGCTACATGTGAGATCACATTTTCTTTGCTTAGTATGTCACGTCCTCGATATAGGAGAAAGCCAAACATGGGTTGATAGAAATACTTTGCTAGATTTTTAGTGCTACACAGACTCACATATTTACCCATATCTAAGAATACAAATAATGTGCGTCATTTTATACCTGGTTTCAAACAGAAGGAGGTACTGTACACATATTTACGTATACGTTTCCGTAAGGTACTGTTATTTTTTCAGAATAAAGGGAAACTAGATACTGCAGTTTGAACTTACGTGTCAGTAAATCATGCTGCACGCATTTTTCTTCCAGAAACAGGTCATGAATACTCGGCTGAGTATTTCCTGTTATGTCTTGTATTTCGACAACTATAAGTCACGCTATGTTTGTAGTGGTGAGCAGAAAGTATGCTACATTAACAGTACGTTTCTTGTGTAAAATAAAGGAGGTTCGTGTATGTGTGTATATAATATACTAATGCAGGCTGTCCAGAAACAAACGCATAATAAGCAACACCACACGAATTCTACACTCTAAAAAAATTTTGTAAAATTTACAAGGATTTCCTTTGTACTTTTACAAATCCTTGTTAAAGTACAAATATTTTCTTTGTAAAATCATTAGTTTATGAAGTCACAAAGGTAAACTTTGTAATACTACAAAGGAATTATTTGTACCTATACCGACAGTTCCTGCACTGTAAATTATTTTGTAAAATATGACATGGCACTTCTTCGTAGTTGTGCAAACTTTTGTAAATATTAAAAAAAAATTCCGCTTAAAATTATTAGTTTATAATGTCTAAACGATTTCGTTTGCAAAAAAAAAAAATAAACTTAGAAAAAATATGTAGCCTACAAAAATGTTAAGTTCGCCGGAAATTACTTATGCAATGATCACAACTTCTGAAAAGTATTTCTCTGGAATGTAGTGAAAGTTTATGTTAATTGCGTGCTTTAAAAGAAAGTATTATCACAGAACTGTACGTTGAACGTATACAAATAAATAAAGATTAAGCGATACGAAAGTCACGGTGGTCTAGGGTAAGATGCGTATATTCTAAGCGTGGGGATAGTGGTTCGATACTTAGCGCTTCCTGAGTTTTTTTATTAAATAATTTCATGTTTACTTCCTTTATTCAAAAGTTATTTCATAAATAAGTTCAGTGTTATTTATGTAGTACAATGAACATTTAATTAATTTTTTTCCTTATTGAAAGTACAGCTACAAGGTTAGTCCTTGTAATTAACTTATACTTTGTATTTTATTATAAAGCCAACCCTTGTAGTTTTACAAGGAATTTCTTTGGCAACTGGGTTTCCAAGGTTTTTTCTTGTAAAAGTACAATACATTTTTTACAGTGTAGGCTAAATTTGAGACGTAAATGTTAGTGGGAAAATGCACGATCTACAGAATGTGGCAACATAACACTAGTTAGTCCCCTCTTGCTCTCAACAGCTGTTCTGACCCGAACATGATTCTACGTTTGCTTGACGTATCATACATAAAATAATACCTCGACGTGGAGCGCAAGAGGGAACATTCCCCGTGCAATGTTTTGCTACACTGTACACGCAAACATTGCACAACATTGTACCACTTTCTTTTTCGTCTCCAATTATGGTGTGCGTATTATGCGTTTGTTTCTAGACATACTGTATATACACTTCTGATCTCAATTGAATAGCATCGTAATGAAGAAAAGTAATTTAATATATTTTTAACAAAAATACTTTCAAGGAGTGTATCTTTTAAATGCTTTTATTTCCTTCATGCTGCATTATTCCGCATTCGATATAAAATATAAACCGGCGCAAAATGAAATGCGTAATTTAAAATTGCTTGCCATAGCTAGAGACGTACTTATGAAAGAATGCGGTTGAATTTAAATTTAGTTCCGTTCATTCTGTAAAAAATAACAGTGCGGTATATTATGAGAGCATATTACAATAATTAATTGTATGCTGTGTGTTGAAAGAAAGCGTGTTGAAACACTCTGAAGTTTAAAATGCTCGTTGTAATTGTTAGTTTTATGCTTTTAAAAAGTGGAATGAACCAATTTTGTTTCAGTAGTAAATATGGTTTTTAATTCAAGATCGAAGATTACAGGTTTTAATCCAATATCAAGTGTGATTATTTTATTAATTAATTCTCAGTTACGGCCTTCTCTGTCTACGTCATACGTTTTTTATTGTAAAATTCTGAATGGAATTGTTCGTCATATGAATGCAGGCTGAACGTTGCCATTATCATAGCTATATAAGCTTTGAAAGAGCTGTGCAATGGGAGTGCATGACTGGATTTAGTTACTTGGAGATACTTCATTACGAAATAGATGACTGTCAAAGAAATCTTAAGTCTTAAGAGGGCGTGGCACATAATTCAACGCTAAAATCATTAATCTATAACTGTAGGTTTCTTGAAGCCAATTTCCGAAAATTAAACAATAGCAATTCTAGACAATAGTTTTAGCCAACGTTTTAAACAAAATTGTTTCCAGTGTTACGAACTTCTGAGGCACAATCTTTGACGCCGTAACCTCGTGCATTTAACTGCGTCGCAAGAGATCACGCGTAACAAATTAGTAATTCTGGATAAACATTTACTCATAAAGTTGGCAAATACCATTATCTAGGATTGTTATTGAGTATTTTATCCATATCGGCTTCGAAAAAAGCGTATAAATCAAGTGATGTTTTCAGCGTATATTTGTCTACCGCGCGCACTCTTAAGTCTTCGACAGCCATCTATTTCGCAAGGGAGTATGTCCTAGTAACTAAATCCAGTTATCATAGCTATCTTGCAACTGCGAAGGTAAAGCAGTATTGCATAGTTAATTCGATGGTCACACATGTTATAGTAGGTTATAACTTTTAAGTGGTAGAGTACAGTCTGGTGTGTGACATATACGGGTAGTACTTTTGTTTAAAATTACAATTGGGAAACGCTCTCATTTACTGCTTTAAACGCTAATTTAGACACAGGAAATATTAAACGTTTTACTTACCAGACTTGGCTGACAGATTTATGTTATTATCAATAAAATGGCGTCACTCCATTTCATCCTATGACGAATAGCAAGAGTCCTCTACACACTCGGGCAGTTGCCATAGGTCCATTGGCTACTGGCGCTCTGCGAGACCGTTAGCAGACTAAGGTCGTGTTCGATTTAGATGTCTAAGGACCCTTACCACGCTACACACCCTTAAAAAGTGCATCCCGGACCTGACGTCACGATATACCGCTGTTCGAATTCACAGCAAGGGCCCATATTGTTATGACACTTCCCTGGGCCAAATACGTGTTATGTACGTCCACTGACTAAAGGTGAACCACGAGCTTCAGTTGTGGCAACAAGGTTCGACGTGGCGACGCGGCCTGTAAAAGCAAGTTGACCTCGAGGAAGCGGGTCGCAGTCGCTGTCCAGAGAACTTGTGCCTCTACACGTCGTCGGGCCGATGAGGCTTTTTTGTGAAGGGTGTGGTCGCGGTGCAGACATCCAGAGAGGGGTGCTAGGTGCTCGAGGAGATTCGAAAGAGCAAGGGGGACTCCGGGGCTGTCGTGGTCGTTATTCTGATCGGAACTGAAATGGTAAGTCAACCATCGCACTCTCCGGGTTTCCTCTCTTGCACACTCTCCCCTAGCTAGGCCTATCAGGACTGGTGTATTTAAGGCCAAAAATTGCAGAGAAAAGGTATCTCTCCTGCTAATGGGGCCTGCTATAGTTTTTTGTGATAGAGTAATGGTTTAGTGTCATGTAGAGACATCAATTGATTGATAGTTGAAATAAATTAGTGTATATGAATGTAGAGATTGCCTGCCATTCTTGAGTTGTAGCCCGACCCATATTGTGTGACTGAATTAAAAGTAGATTCATTTGAGTTCAAGTCACAACAATATGCACCCTGGAATATTCCTTTCAGCTAAGGGCACGAGCTGCATACCCTTCTCGAGCCCTAGATCCGACATAACAAAATGCACACTACGTACTTCATAAAGGGAACGAGGGCTTTGGGCGCAGTGACAATTGCTCGAGAACTCGTTGCGCTGAATTCGATCACATCCTAAGTGTAATTCAGTACCTCATTTGTGGAAGTAAACAAGTTTGTATATTTGAGTGTGTTTGTTAAATAGTATAACTAATATTGTATTAATTACGTAATATTCTCTCAGTGACTTGTTTGGGTATATGTAACGCCCTAATATAACATTAAAAATACGTACCGTTTCGGCAGCATTAGGCTATATCTTAAGTTTGCAATCGCGATAGTCTAGTAGTTAATATACGCGCAAGTCTTACTATACTAGTAGATGTTTACAGATTTGAGTCTCAGTCGGTTAAATACTTTTTAATTTTCTTAAATTATGTAACTTTTTACACTTGTGTAGTAACTTTTACTTACTTCTCATTTTAATTTGCTTCCGTTATTTGTACGAGAAGTGTATTCAGATTTATTACAGTGTATATGTTATTAATTTTTGGTAGTTACACTATTTGTTGTGTGTGTAGTTTCGAGAAACAACTACAGTGGGTGTGATTTTACACGCATATTTTTACGAAAACAAAATGTCGGCAGTTCTCTGATTGATACTCATATATACATAGGTTGCCTATTATTTCTACAACGCTAGATTACACTTCCAAATTTAAGTGTAGAAATTCACAACACAATTTAACACTTCCTACTTTACGTTTAATTTGCACTGACATTGTATTACCTAACATATTTTAATACTTGCAAAACTTGTTCCGCATTGCATTTTTACAATGACTAAATACGTAAAAATTTACATTTATAACTTACTTACAAATACTGTTTTTTTTTTTTTTTTCGAATAAATAAAGTAGGATATGATGTTCCACGGTCCGCGTAGTTTTTAGATCATCGGCGGTGTGAAATGTTGTCCAGAACTTCTCACGTACCTAACGGAAGCTTTAACTTAATTTTAATCATAAATACGCAATCCTTTGTTTTTTTTTTGTTTTGCGTACACGATAAATTAATATTTTTCATTAATTTCGACTAGCGCTTGCCGAGTATCGCTAAATGAATTCCAGGTGTAATAACTGACATATATCTGTTTGTTGTGGTCAAGTGGTTACAGTATTGGGCTGCTAATGAGAATGTCGTTGGTTCTGTTCCTGTCGGTGTCCGGAAGTTCCAATGCTTATTAAGAAATTGAATGAATTAAGAACAAGGCCGTAAGTCAAAGTGAAATTCTGAGAAATGGTTAACATCACATTCACAGCACATGAGTACAATTCTGAAAAGAATAAACTATTTACTCTTTCATTATGAATATGAATTTTAATTCCAGTAACCAAATAGCAAACAATAAACCTACCTCTTTGAAGTTAGTTTTTATTAAACGCAACAGCGTGTAAAAATTCAAATTATGTGGCATGGTTATTAAAATTTTTTATAGTACTTTATCCGTGATATAAACGTACAAACACATGAAAATGGATGGTGTAAAATCACTGAAACTTTGGTGCAGGTACAGATGACATATGTGTGAATTTATTTAACAATACTATTTTTTTACAGTGTAGTTACGCCATCCAGTCATTTCCTTGGTATGAAGTCGATATGGCTGTAGTTCCAAGACGTAACTGGAGTAATGCAGTTTGAGAGATCGGCTGTAGGCTTGCGCCAACATAGGCGATTATGAGAGTGAAAAATTAAACATGAAGTAGACCAATTCCGAACTGAAATTAAGTTATTAGTTTATTAAGTCTCACCAACAGAACTTTGCCGGAAATACTTCTGACTGTCTTTCCTTTGCGTCCTTAATTACTCCGGCATTTTCTTTAGCGAACTCTTGGGAGAGGAATGCTGGCTTTAAGAATTGATGGCTCGGATAATGTCCTTTAATTTACGACATGCGTTCCAGTTAATGAATCCGGAGTAATTAATCTTATTCCATTGTTTTTGTGTTTTTAATTTCGTTATACGCCCTGTGCCGAATTTAATGAGATTCACTATGCATGGCAAATATTTTTACTTTGAAGTCCATTTCTCGGTTTTGGTTAATTAAATGTATTAGGAAGTGCATGTTGATCGAACTTTCTATGTTCGTACATGCCTGTATTGGAAATTACGGATTAATTCAACTCTTTTCTTTCATCGTTCGCGTGTTTTTCAGTTTAATGCAATAACATATTTGGTACGAGTACACGGCATGCATTGCAATGTCAGTGTTTGTGTTTTAAATCTGTTAATTGAAGTGTTATTAATATACGCAATTTTTTTTCCGCCTGGTGCGTTCACGACTGTATTAGAATGTTTAAGTAATTTGTAAAAGCACGTATTTCTGTTAAAAACATGGTTTGATAGAAATAAAATTTTTTAAAATAAAATGTACACATCTGTACTTCGAATTTCGTGTAAGTAATAATATTTATACTGTCAGTAGTATTAAAAAAAGAGAAATTACGGAAAAATTTTTCTGAAACCTTTTTAATGGTATAAAATGATGTTAAGTATCACTAACGATCGTTTTAGGACATTTTCAGGGGAGGGGGAAGTTCATTAAATTTTCCCCCTTGCCACATGTTTTACATCCCTTCTTTGCGTATACAGTTTTTTTTGTCAGAAATCTTCACAACTCACCCAAGTCTCATCGCTATCGCATGAATAGCATAGGAACGTATATCCAGACAGACCTTCATTTCTATATGTAGGTATATTAATTAACGTGGGGCGGATAACTGCACGTGCGCAATAAACATGGTGACACCCAAACCTTTGACAAGTATTTTAAGGACTTTCGTTACAGTTTTTGTTTACTTTTAAGCGTGAAAAAAATAATGAGTGCAAATTTAGAAGTGTACATAAGTTTTCCAGTCGCATAGGTTTTGAATATTTCTTTCGTTAACAAAACGAAACGTTTAACATGAGAACGTTATTTCATTTATGCTAAGTCCATTCCTAACTTTGAGGTCCAATCAAAATCAAATGAATCTCTACTCCTTTTCCCTCATCAAATTCACTTCCTGTGATAGGTCCTGTAGAGACGACTCATAAATGGGAAGATAAATAGGCGTAGGCAGTAATGTGAAGAGATTTTGGTCAGCGCTATCCAACCATGTATGACGTTGGACACGGTCTACCGCAATTTTCATCACCATTTTTTTATTTTTTATTTGTACCAGATATTTTTTTTTTTTCTTATTTTAGACACAAAATGTGACTAAATTTGGCTCTTGTGAAATTTTTTTATCTCTCATAGTTTTCGCGTAATGGCTTGTTAAATTTATACGACTACGCTAAAACCAAATGATATACCAAACTCAAAAAAATCACAGTGGATAAAGACATTGCAGGCTACAATGACATACTCATGAAATTAAAGAATACAAATTATTTGAATTTTAAAAAAAATTGCTAAAACTCAAAATAAAAATTTAAAAAGTTCAATAATTTTTTTAAATACAAATAATGTTTATTCTTTAATTTTATGAGCATGTCATTGTAGCCTGCAATGTGTTTATCCACTGTGATTTTTTTTGAGTTTAGTATATCAGTTGGTTTTAGTGTAGTCGTTAAAACGGAAACATGCAAAATATGACTTTAACAAGCCATTACGCGAAAACTATGAGAAATAAAAAAATTTCATAAGAGCCAAATTTAGTCACATTTTGTGTCTTAAACAAGAAAAAAAAATCTGGTACAAATACAAAATTAAATAATGATGATGAATATTGTGGTATACCGCGCCCTTAAGTGCCGGTGAGTGGTGATATGCGGTATGGAGCACGGAGTGGCGCCGGAATGTAGAGTCAGAGGAAACGGGAGATCCCCTAGAAAATCAGCCGACCAACGGCGTTGTCCTGCACTATTCCTACGTGCGAAAACCCTGGTCAACCGCGCTGGAGGGAGAGAGGGACGGAGAGAAAGATAGAGAGACAGTCGTCGCATGTAATATGTGACGTTTTAGTTGCAGTGCAGTGTCAAGAGGTATTTCAGAATCTCTGCGCCAAAGCGTTACGTTGTTGTTGAAACACTAAAGGGAAGCCGCGGAGGCATGTGTCACATTTCAGTGCAATTCTAGGTAACTTTTTAGTGTAAAATTCCTCCTTTGTTTTCACTTTTTCGGTTACACTGTCAATGTTAATCGGTGAATATTCACTTTACCAGTGTTTTTTCACTGTAACTAGCTAGAACAGTTTCAACAAACTAAATCAGTAAATAATTTTATGACCCCGAAACAAAGTGCGGGCATTCCAAAATAATATTTCTGTTTAGAGTGTGTACTTCACTACCTTATAAATAGCGGTTATGTTTATAACATTAATATAGTCAAATACTATAACATTCTATGACAGCGCCGTTTTTAAGGCTGTTCAAATGTAACATTTAAATTTCATATTTCTACCAATTACTGATGACTACATTTCCCTCTTATGGAAAATGTTTCGCATGCATCGGATTTACTCAAAATAATGTAGGCCTACACTGAAATTAGATGTCATGGGTTATGTAAACGTAAAGAAAAAAATTTGTTTTTAAAAAAATACTGAAAATGATGGATTTTTGTAGAAACTCAGTGACATCTTTGATAAAAAAAAGGTAGAAGTAATTTTATATCAGTCAAATATGATTCTCATTTTGGATTATGTCGTCGATAACAAGTGCACGTCCCTTTCTATGACGCGACGAGCCACTATGACGAGATATCGAGTTGCGCGATTAGACAGTAGCGTGAACGTATTCTTTCAAGGCCCGTGGGCGACTGAATAAAAAATCTGAGACTCATTATACTCGGCTTGCTCTGTCGTGCGTCTGGAGTGTTAGTGAGACAAGTATTTGTCACTGTCACACTATTCAAGTGATATTGCTAATCTGACGATTTTAACGAGCACTTGAACGACAGGTCATCTCTTCCAGGCTTCTCTCACTACCGCCAAGAGTCAAACACATCTGATAGGACGCTAGAGGGAACTCCAATGCAGGGGCAAACTGATAAGCCTGCAGTACTCTTTTTCTTTCCACGCCACTCGCGAGTTTTAACGACTCGGGGGCGTGCGGGTGTATAAAACTGCTCTTATCTCCATAGGATCTGCCCGATATCCCCACGCATCGATCCGCCATTCCATTACCGTTCCCAACTAAATTTCTTCTCGCTGAAATCCCTGGCCCCTGCCTGCTGCATGGCCTGAGTGTGCAGGAGCAGTCCCGTTGTCAGCAGTTGCCATCTTTGAAGAGTGTCGACTCGGCCCAGCATGCAGTTGAGCTGCCGTTTCTGGCACACGAGGCTAGCACTTCGCTTTGTTTGGCTTAAATTCAGCGTGGTCACGGGTATGTGAAGGCCTCTTTGTCGTGCAAACGCCGTGTTCTTAAAAAGTAATATTGAATGAGATTTTCAGAAAATGTTACACGCTTATAATTTTATTGTGAGGTGTAAAAAATCAGCAATATTTTTTTCCCCCAGTGTTGCAGAATTTCGTAAGGGTAATGGTGCAAGGAAAACAGAATTTTGTTAACTGCACGTGGTTACTCTCGGAGTGGCCACTACTATGAGGAGATTGTGAGCACGTGTTTTATGTGACATCATCGTAAGTGAGGAAGAGAACGAAAATAAAAGCTTTACTTTATGACTTGTCAGTACTTTTATTGACCAGTCTGTATTTGCCTAGAGAGAAAATATGTTTTGTACCGAAATGTTTCATTTCGAGTTGAAACATCGTTTCACTGTAGGCAACTATTGATTGGTCAATATAAGTACTTATCTTGTCATAACGTAAAGCTTTTATTTTCATTCTTGTCCTAACTTATGATATTATGACACAAAAAACGTGCTCACAAACGGTTGTGAAATTGTGCGTAACTTCTAAAATCCTCACAGAGGCCTAACCAATGCTGCTGCAACTGCACGAAACTTCAAGAAGGTCCCCACAGTAGCCACACAATGTGCAGTTTAAATTTTTTTTTTTCTCTGTTTTGCGTTCACCAACCCGGGAGACGTGGCGTGAGCAAGTATAGGAATTTACGTGTTATAATTCGGTGGATGACAGTCACCTTTCAAGGCATCACTTTCCTGCAATTGAGATTAGGAAAATATTTCTGTAAGAATAAAAACCTGGGATAAATATAATGAGCAGGCGGTTTTTTTAGAATGAATATACTTATTCCCACATATGTTTCATGGTATTGAAAACTGCGTAAAATATTGTATGTGCACTCAGATGAACAACGAAGTCTTTAGAGGCACACGACCAGGGCTTCCAGGTAGTATTTCACATAGAATAGTACTTGTTTGAATGAGTTGATCCACTTAACAGTAATTTCTTTAACGTTCATTTCTCTGTAACATTGATTTCTCATTTAAACTCTATGGCTGCAAGTTGGTAGGCAAAGTCTTCAATAAATTACGCTGTTATCAACTCTCGTTGATTATTATAGGGCAGTTCGGGTTGTTATTTGGTGACAGACACTAATCTGTACGTACTCGAGCACAATCTGTTTGTGCTCAACAGTCTTTTATGTACTGTCAGTTACATTTTTGACTGCTTCACATGTGATTGATCCACTGCACCGTGAAACTTTTAGTTACTGGCTCGAAGTGTTCAATCCACGACGCAGCAGGCCAGTTGAAGACATCGACCTAGCGAAAACAAACTTGCAGTCGACAGGGTTCCCACAGACCTGGAAAATCAGGGAAAGTCAGTGAAAGTCAGGGAAAATTAATTTGGTCAGGAAAAGTCAGGGAAACATGTTTTGAAACCCTGTGAGTCAGGGAAAATGGCCCTAAGAGAGCAGAAAGTCAGTGAAAATGTTCTGAGTATGATACAGTATTAAACTGCTCTCTTCACAGCCTGCACTTTTTTCTGTTGTGAAGGCCACTTTTCCTTTTTTACGTGTTAGTTTTTCTGGTCTTTTTATCCACATTTTTGGTGTTTTATAATAATAATAATTATTATTATTAAGTGTGAGTTTTCAAATGGTCAAACATGGTATCCGCAACTTAGTTTATATGTATTTATTTCAATGTTACTGTTTTAAATTGTTATATAAAATATATTTTGCTTACAAGGATAGTGATGGGCAGCTATGGGGATGGTGGAGGCTGCAAAAAAAAAGTTTGTTGTATAGGCGTGTTATAATAATATTAATTATCGTCAGGGAAATTTTTAATGATTGGTCAGTGAAAGTCAGGGAAATTCATTTTAATATTTCTGTGGGAACCCTGAGTCGAGTCTGTTGCCTGAAAGTAATGCGACATTTGCGGGTCTCTACGTATGAGAAGTGTACACAATGGCCAGAGTTACGCATCCTTGACACAGACCTGCTACTTGGCGCCCGTAGTCATCTGTTAACCCCGAAAGATGACGTGAAATGAGACCCTGCAGTAGAGAAGCGCCGGAATAAGAAGAGCTAGGGGAAACGAGATATCCCAGCACGGCATCGTACGCCACGATTCCCACATGTGAAAATCCGGGGATCGACCCTGACGGGATCCGAGCTTGGATCGTACTTTGTGGGAGGCGAGAGCTCTAACCACTGCGCCAACTGCGGCACCTCCTCATCGTGTATTGAAGTCATGGACCCGAGTTTCTCGGTTTTCGAAAGAATTATTATTTGTAGTATTATTTTTTTTTTTTACCAAGACGAGAGCCGATAACGTAAAATTGCTCTGTAACTTTGCTACAAATTGGTTTCACTATGTAATGAAATTTTTCTAGACAAATGATATAGAGATGTTAACTAATTTGTCAATTAAAATGAAATTTCGTTAATTTAACTAAATAGCTACTTTTATGCTGTATTTTGTCTCGTCCAAATCAGAGTACGTAGTTAAAATTTTAGAAAAGTCACAGAGTGATTTTACGCTCTCGGCTCCAGCTTATGTTTTAAATAATAATTAGCTTCAAAATGTAGAAACTAGGGTCCAAGGCCTTAAGGACGTTGGACCTGTAAAAATTTATTGTTTCATATTTATGCCAAACACTGTTCAACTTTTACACTGTTATTAAAAAAAAAGCCCCATAGTTTTAGCATAATCACCTTCCTATCATAGTCAGAAAATGGTTGTTGCGATGTAGCCAAAATAAAAAAGAATATATTCATTAAAATGGATGAAAATGAGTAATTTTTTGCATAACTTAGACTGGTGGCTACTACTGAAATTTTCAAAAGTAACTTTTGTCAAACAAGTCGTAATATGCATTGATTAAATTACTTTCAGTTCCTGTAATTTTTAATTCATTAGATAATTACTTTTTTTATTTTGGCCACACTGCAATGGCCATTTTGAGCCACTGATGAGTGATTATGCAGAAACTATGAGGCGGAAGTTTTTTTTTATTTGGAGAAATGTCACATTATCTTATGTGTAAAAGTTGAATAGTGTTTGGCACAGATATAAAAAATTTTAATTTAACGGGTCCAACTCCCTTAAATGCCAGGGAGGCGAGTGGGTCAAATGTGCAGTCATTGAAAGGACTGTTATTACTGCGGGCGCAGGTGGACAGCCGTACTAGCGTGGCTCGTGTGGAGACTGCAGCAGATGAAGGGATGGTGGGGCTGTAGTGGGGCAGGAGGATCTCCGCGGATATCTCGCGCCCAGAGGCGAGGCTAGCAATCGTAGCAGTGGCTTTCATAGTAGCTATGGTCCCTTGGCGCCGTGCTGGAAGCCGCCCTCACTAGCGATCGAACTGTTAATCTTGCTGCTGGCGACTTCACTAATACATGAGAGGGACGTTGCAGCCGCTGCGTCCCTCCCCCGCACCCGAGAGGAGTCTCCTCTGCCACCCGCTCTGCGGCGCGCCCCGTTAATATTTCAGTCTCGCCGCGTGAGCCGGTGTTTTTGTTCCTGCCTCGCGCCTCTCGCCGTCGCCACACGCCGAGCTCTGTGCACGTATGGGGCGAAGACCACACTTATAGGCGGTTCGGGATAAAGTGAGCACTAAACAAAGCCCCGCTAAAGTTATATTTTCAGCCAATTCCCATCTTTTCTCGAAAAGAATTTTGCCCCAGTTAGTTTCAGTATGGTATGAAGTAAACTTTCATTATTTTACTTAGCAATTATTTGGTTTGATATTTTTGGAGCAGTCTCGGGAGGGTGGTGCCCCCTATGCCCCCCCCCCCTCGGCCCACTCTTGATCCGCCCCTGATCAGAAGCGGCGCTCGCCTACTGGCCGTGTGTTTGTGTGAGTGAGGCACGGCGCCAAGGGCGATGTTAACCGGCTCATCTGGTGCGGTATCGCCTCTACTACAAAACACTGGAACGGCGTGCAGTGGTATCGTAGATCATTCGACTGACTGACACTTTCCAGTGGTGACCCCGTCTTTTATTGGTGGAAAGTTTTAAGCTAAGTCCATTGCATGCTCCTAGATTAGTTTCGCACTAATTCCGTGAGTAGTTTTTCAGATACAACAGGTTGAAAAAGCTGTTATTAACCATTTTGAGGAGCTCCGAAATGATTTTTCTAATCGACGCGATGCTTTGAAACGACTCTTCAGTCATAGTTTCAAGTGCATTTTCTTTTCGTACATAGACACATTGGGCATATTTGAAATAGTTTTATGAAAAAAAAAAACGTTTTTACGAACACGCTGCAACGCATTTTAAGCGCGTGGTAGGCGTACAACTGTGGTAAACATGCTCTTAACGAAGCTGCGATTGTTCGCATACAAACGGGAAAAAGGAGATTTTCGCCAATAAAATAGCGCAATTAGGAGGAAAAAGAATGATACCATTGTAAACAAGCAACAGAACAGGACGTAAATGTGAAAGGAAAACTATTTCGGAAAATGTCGAGTTTATATCAGTCACGACTTCCATAAACAAATTATTACAGCACGTCAATCGCGCCAATTTATGCCTTCATTTGTCTCATTTAGCTTACATTTTTACCGGAAGGGGCCACTAAAAGGCGTGAAACGCTTCACCACCGCTGTATTATAAAATCGAGCAGCGACGTTTGACATGCGGCGATCGCAAATCGTAGGTCGCTGTCGCAGCATCGCGCTATTGTACGAAGCCCCTAAGGGGAATGCATGGCCGTCTGCAACTATAAGTATTTTTCCCACTACAAAGTTCTCAGAAGGCGTGTGTAGGCGGTTCAGAACCAGGCAAGCACTCAAACAAGCCGTGCTAAAGTTCTATTTTCAGCCAATCCGTATCTTTGCGCACGTAACGGCTAACGACGGCGACTGTCTAACTTCATTGGTAGAGCCACGATTTTATCGCGAAAAGATTTTTGCCCCACTTTGTTTCAGTGTCTCCTGTGCACATCGGCAGTTCTGCTTCATGGTTATTTGTAGCGTGTCTTTGTTCCGACACATCACTCATTTGACTGCACCAATCATAATACGATTATTGTGACTCCGTACGTCTGTAATTTGCCAAGGCAAGTGAGAGTAAAATCATCCAATCACAGACGATGTAGCAGATCTGCAGATTTGCACATGACGCATCGAAACCAAATGTTGCAAGAATCTTTTCGCCATAAAATCGTGGCTCTATTCATTGGGCATGTCACTCGATGTTTGCGGATGTATGATAAATTGTGTAGTCGGTATTAACCTTTATAGTTTGATAAAATTAGGTTAATTATTTGCATAAACTACACAAGTAAGTCGATTTCTATTGATTTTATTTCAGAATTGTTGTATTTAAATAGGAAAATACACGTAACTATAATGCGTAATTTCGCTGCCAACTATACAAGCAGTAAGTCAGCTATAGTTAATGTCGAATTAAATGCAGCAACAACGGCCACGTCCAGGACGCCCCAACGTGGCAGGATGCGGCAGCCCGACGGAACGTATCTCGGCACTTGTGGACGCCCATCTACAACCATGGGTGCAACAGCTACCATCGTACATCAAAGACACAAACCACTTTCTGTCATCGTAAAAAAACCTTCCGTCAAGTGGCCCACCTGGCGGTGAACCTAGGAAGTAGAAGTACATTTTTAAGAACCAGTCCATTGGGTATTTGGGACATTTTCTGTACGAAGTGTTATTTGCGATGATATTTAACAATATGTAAGGAATTGAGCTCTACCACGGTAACTAAGCGTTTCCAAATTATATGTCCATATCACATATTTTCTTTATTTGTGTGTGTGGAATGTTTCCTGTACCTTTTTGTAACATCCTGTATAATGTTATTTAGTATTTATGTAATGCATGTATTAGTCTTACCTATAGAAACGTCCATAGTAGAATACTGATTAATTACTTTGGACTGTTTCAGATGCCGTGACAGAACTAGCGTACAATTATGCTGATGCCAGAAATTATATCAGTACATATTTCATGGTTTAACGATGTTAAATTTTCAGAAACGAAACTGCAAGGTGAATTGTGATGAAAAATACATATACCCAAAATATTGCCACTACTTCCCTTGTCAAGAAAGAAAAGCATTTGACTGTTAAATGAACGGTGTCTTAGCGTCCAATCACACTTTTTGTGAAGGTATTTGATGCATGGAATACTTAAATATAGTTAAAATGCACCTGTTGCATGTTAGAGGGGCCACTGTGGTCATCCGCTTGAAGTTAGGTGCCCCGACAACAAAATTGGCAGTGGCTGCTGCATTCACGAGACATGTGCAAGAATTTTATAAATTCACATGTATTTTCAGATCTAATGTTACAGAACACGTTTTTTTTGTTATATCATAGTCAACGAGAGAGAGAATTAAAATAATTATTTTATTTGATGACTTGATCTACTTTCATTTCTGTTTTGACCTATCGTTTGAGTGAAGCAATGTTTTGTAGTGAGATTTTTATTTTTTTGTGACACATTTTTTTGTAGTTATTTTACAAGTTCCACAGAAAAATAATTCCCAGTTTGATTTAAGTCCTTAGCTTCTTAATTACCATAACAATAAAAATTCATTTGAATTCTTTTCTTTTTGTATTTATCGTAACATTTTGGCTCTATGGTGCTTAATTTTTAGTACAAATTAATTTAAAAAATATTTAAAACACATCATGCAGCGTGAAATGTGCTGATAAATTAAATGTGGACTGGGCTGTATTACTGCGTTAAAAATTAAATGCACAACATACAATAATACCCTTAAGGGAAACTTCTAAATGTGTTCCCAATATGTTAATTTATTAAATTAAAACCCACTTAAATTTCGCTCCGATGATTTTTTTTTTTTTTTTTTTTTTTAAATCAGCAACGCGTATTTCAAACATATTTTGGAGCCCCTCAAAATGGCTAGAAATAGCTGCTCGGTCTGGAAAATGTACCTACCAACCGAACGCGTAAAAAATAAATACAGAAGTTTTCGATTAATTTTACGCCATTTATTCGACAAATAAAATTACAGGGGCACCTACGTGAAACACCGCATGCTAATTTAGTGCTTCGTGTGTTAAGGCAATATTATTCTTGACATTAGTTCCATTGTAACCCATATCACTTTCCTTGTTTATTGCATCCAGCGGGTAAATTAAACCGGCTCACGGGCAAGGCAGACACAGCGTTCAAATTACTCGAGTCTCTCTCTTGCCTCTTTCTGCTCGCAATTAATCAGGCCTGGGTCACGTAATTATAAGTTAATGACAGAGCTAATGAAAGTAATTTGCTGGAAAAGTGATGAAACTACGCACCTCCTCCTTGATTTTCAAACGGTGTCAACCGAGGTTCAAGCGCTGCGAAGTCGCTTTCTCAACACTAGTCTGTCGCGAGATGGCCTTATAATAAACACCCGTGTCTGTCTATTAGAGATAATGGAGTATCAAGGAAATTTTATGTCAACGTAGTCTTGAAAACGTTGCAGTTTGATTGAGCACATTTAATTGGTTGAACTGTTCTTGACACGACTCAGTGCACTGCAGACAAATCACAGACATTTATAGGTGGTTTGGGATAAAGTGAGCACTCCGAAAAGCCCTGCTAAAGTTCTATTTTCAGCCAATTCGTATCTTTCCGCGTGTAACGGCTAACGACGGGAAATGTCTATCTCTCTGGACACGTCACTTGATGTTTGCGCATGTAACATAAATTGTGCAGTCACTAGGAATATATACACATTGATTAAAAAAGTTTATTACTTATATAAAATACAATTACGATGGCTTTTGTTTCAATGCGGTTGTAACTATATTGCGTAATTTTGCTGCCGACCATACAAGCAGTAAGGTAACTAAGCGTTAATGTTGAATTATATGCAGTAACGACTGTTAATATTTTTCAAGTGTTAAAATTTTTAGTAGGCTACTCACTATATCCCGAACGACCTATACTGGTGCGGTAGCAGATTTCTTATTGGCTCAGTCAAATGGGGCGGTGAATTTTCGTGCAGGCGACAGTATGTAGCGAAAGCAAACCTTCCGACATGCTGGACGTACGTTGAAACTAGCAAGGAGTCAACTTTTCCCGCGATAAATCACAATCTCTACTGGTTATATAGGTGAACTGTTGGCATAAGGGCCTAAAGTATGATTTTTAAATTGGTGGCGAGAGCAGATTGTAAGCTTGTGCGCATTACTGATTGCTTTATTCTCAGATACGTTAGGTTTGGTTAAGCAGTGGTAAAATCATACATATCACAGTAAAGTAAAGCGGTTTCTACACCGACGGAAATAGTTTTAAAAACATTTTCCTTGCGCAACCAAATAATGTATATATGACGGAATAAATAGTTTTGTTCCTGAAACAAAATTCCTTTGTTGTATTTGTTTTGTTGTGAAAATGTAGTATTTTGTCAGTATACTAAATATTTATTTGTCTGTGCATATATTTTTGTGCTAAAGCATATAAAATACGTGGTAGCACCAAGCATCAAACCCGGCACCTCTCGCATTATGGATAGCTCGTTAACAATTATCTTAATAATATAGTTACACTTTATAACTAACAATAATTGGTTATGATTGTCATATAAGGTATTTGTCATTAGGATCCACGTCGAAGACTGAACGTTGATGGTCGATACATCTTAAAATGGGTATCATTTACGCAAATGTGTATTAAGAAGTTTTACGTCTTTATTATTCGTTTTTATGTAGAAAATTGTTTCATCAGGATTGTTTGTATCTGAATGCAGCATCATTAAATGCGCCGTCAAATGTTGCTATAATGTTAATTGAAATTGCGAAATAACAGCTGAGTGTGATTGCAAACTGAGGAGTGCACGAACATAAATGTTTGGTTTGTCAACAAATATATACATACGTGTGCTTCCAAAGTAAATATTACATTTGCGTCAACCAAATAATCAGGCGTAAATACTTCGCCAAATAAACTACCGTAAGCAGTGGTTACTTTGTGACAGCATGGGTGAATTTATGTCACTCCAAATCTTTCACATTGAGTATGTTTGAATAATAAATAAGTACATCTATTGAGTGCTGAAACCCACGCATTTATTCTATCTGTACACATTTTGTAATTTTTCACCAATCGGCCCCAAAGTAAACATTTTGTGTGAGACAATGGTCATCCCGGAATTTCACAAAGTAGTCCCTCGGTACTTCTTTTTGCCGTGTCAATGAGATAAGGTGTATTGCTTTTGGTATTTGGTAATCACACCTTGCCCTTCGTCTCTCCTTTATTTTCTTCACTCCAAGTAACACAATACTCAGTTATTCGAAGTGAGTTGGCAAATTGGAGAAGCCAGTGTATGCTTTAGAAAACTGCTGCAAGTAACATGTTAAAAGAGTACATTATCTTGATGTGTAGAACACATGTGTATAGTTACAACAGAAAGTGAACCTCAAGTGCGAAGACATCACAGCAAGTCATTCCTGTTTCGAATGTGATACAACTGGGCTGACGCGAGGTAATTAAGTATTATAATTAATATTATTATTGTTGTTGGTGTTTCTGTAGTTCTTCAGAAACAACGGATGAAAATTAACTTTATGAATAGCGAACAAAGTGTAGTAGTGAGGTATTGTTCATGCGTCTCGTAATTATTATTTCTTCTTTCATTTATTGATTAATGTAATGCATGGCTTTTAAAATAACATATGCAGCCAGAAATACAAAATTCAAAGTTCGTTCCTATTGTTTATACTTTAACAGTGTTCATGAGATTTTAGTGAGACCACTGTGTTAACCCTCTTGAAGTTAGTATCTGATAACAAATATTGTAGCTGCATGTGCATTTGTGAAGAGTTTGTGAGGACTTAGAAGTTCACGCGTATCTTTTGCACTGATTATATATGAAAATGTGCGTGCACTTCTAAAGTCTTTACCAACGTGTCATAAATGCAGTTGCAGCTACAATATTTGTTTGTTCGTGTGGAGGTAATCACAGTTGTCACTCTAAAAGCACCATATGCAGTTTATTAACAAGTTTTCTGTTTTCTATGAACCGATGCCCTAAAGTTTTTAATGTATAAACCACTATAAGCTGGTGAAGGATACAAGAGTGTTCCGAAAATTTCTCTCAATGTTCCTTCTGCACATAGCCTACATATAACAGTTTGTACGCATCACCGGCATTATCTTCAACGCTTCCAGCTTAAGGTTTACTATCCGGAAAAAAAAAAAGACCCCATCAGAATCCGTTACTGAAACGTCGACCTCAACTATTTTAGCGTAGTGAATTCGCAGTAATTCAACCGTGAGTTGTTAGGAATTTTTTTAAAATACGGTAGCATGTCAAGGTATATGTAAACTTGTAATAGTAATATGTTTGTACTTACAATTGAAAGAGATGACATTTGAATTATTTATTTTATTCTAATCGTAAAAAACTAACTTATTTGGAAAATAACAACTAAAATAATTTTACGTGTAATTAGTTTGAGTAAACAGATACCGAGTATCGATCTTACATCCTTCAGATTGTTAACCATCAACTTCACTACGCCAACATTACTTACATAATTATCTTTTGTTTATATATTTACTTATTCAGGTATTCGGCTTATTTTTTATTTAGTAGAAAGTTGTTTATAGTATTGTTCAGTTTATTCGAGCAACATGTATACCAGAGGCCGTAAATTGAGTTTGACTATAGACTGTATTATTTCCCCAAACACGTGATTTTAGTTTACTTACAAAGTTTTCGTGTGTATTTTCACAAGGCAAATACTTGCCTATACTTTTACAAAGTGTTGCAAAAGTACAAAGACATTTCTAGTTAATTGTATAAAAAGTTTTACAATTTGAGCTTGAAGGGAGTGATGTTAAAATACGGAGGATTTTCAAATTATACTTCTGCAATGCCATAGCTATTTCTCCTGTATTATCATACGAGCTGTCAATGAGATACAAGCACGGACCGGGGATGTTTACGGTTATGCGCAATATTGCGATTGATGAACCTGCTGTGAATATTAGTAACTTGTGACAAATGCAATAACTTGCGTAATTAATGTGCCGCATTTCCTCTGATAATTAGCGCCAGCTTTATCACTTTGGCAGGTTTCTGTTTGAATAACTGCCGGCCTCTCTATCGCTGTTATGCTTTTCCTCTTCGTGTTACATACTGCGTGGTTTTAGTTTCTAGGATTAATAGTTTGCAGTCATCTTAATTGGTTTTTATCGTTTTGGTTTTGTTAACTTATCGATGTCACTAATAGAATTACACCACTTAACAGAATTAATTTTTCTTCACGAGCCCGAACTCTGAAGCTACCACAATATTTTTACAATCCCTTCTTTAGGAGTGTTTCCTATTAAATTTTGCAGAATTACCTGGCAACTTTTGTACAAGTTTTCAACGTACTCGCTTTTACATCTCATAGTTTATAGCGAGATATTGTAGCTGTTTACGTGGTCCAAGATGTGTTACTTTTCTTCGCTTTTCTTTTGATACAGGCGAGGCATAGTTTACTTTGTTTCGTTCTTCTGTAATAATATTTTACAGCTGCTTTTGGTCAATGGTTTGTAATATTTTCTAACATGCGTAATTTTAGGTGTAAGTAGACTCCCGATTATCCGTGTGCGGATTATCCGTGCAAAATATTTCACTTTAAATAGTTAAAAAAAGTTTAAAAATTAAAAAAAAAAGTTATTAATAAATACACGCTGTGTTTACTCGCATAATGTTCACCAACATGTAATGCCCGAAACCGTATTCTGAAAAGCTTGAAGTAGATTTAAGTAATTTCCAGTAGGCAAAACAATTATCTCCGCGCATTCATAGGTTAACGAGATTTTTGGACAAATTAAATATCCGTAATTTTTGTTATTAATTGTGTTTTTAGATTATTAGCATATAACCCTAATCGTTAATGCGAATAATTGAGAGTATACTGTATTAAATTGCAGTCTTTTATTGCAGGTATGAATTTGACATATTTTCTTTCTACTGAGGTCTTAGAAAGAGTAAAAGTGGATTATCCGCGATTTTCGATTATCCGAGTCATCGGCCTCCTTCATTAGCGCCGAAAATCGGGAGTTGACGTACTACGAACCTTAGATGTCCATTGTACCTATTTGTATGGTAAATTTGGGCTTGCTATGAGCCACATATCACAAAATATTAACAGCTATTGCCATAAGCAGCTGTCGATTTTACTTAAGTTATATCAGAGTACAGTATATAATTTAAGTACAGAGCTGAGCCGAAATGATGGAGTGGGGAAACAGGGTATCCCAGAGTAAACCCGTCGACCAGCGACATCGTCCGGCACGACCCCCACGTACTAATATCCGGGTCGATCCCTCCGGGAATTGAACACGAAACACTTTAGTGGGATGCGAGTGCTCTAGCAGCTACGCCAACCGCAAGGCGTCGTCTTTTTGATATATTATCCGATGTCAAATGATTGGCCTATGTTATTTGGAAGTTTTCGCGGGAGGTGTCTCCTCTCCCGGAACACATACGTTTCTATCGTGATGTGGCTTTTCCACCTGCTTTTTAGCAGAGCGAACTTCTGTACTTAGTACCGGTACCTGTTTATATATACTTGCGAATTAGAATTTTTTCGCGGTTCGGATGCAGCCGAAACACGTTCATTGACGTAGCAGTGTGATTTGTTAGAAATACCAGTTGCTCTTGTAATTCTGCAGTTGTTAATAAACTCTCTTGTAGGCTATAATACATTTTGTAACGGTCTCTGTTGTGTTGGTCAACCAGCGAAATTTATTCTTTTTGATTTTGAAAGACAGTTGTTTATGCTAGTAAAGTGAGAAGTGAGTAGAAAGAATAATAAAAATTCTCGCCCTAAGAGCTGAAATTATAGTCTTTAGTTCGTCAGCCTTTATCCTTATGATCGTGTTAGTCGGCCACAATTGAAAAACGTATACGCTCTTAACTGATTGACAAACTTATACATAGGGACGGGAATTTTTGGTGAAATGATTTTTGTCCCACTTTGTTTCAGTGCCTTACGTGAACACCTGCAGATCAACTTAATTGCTATTGACAGAGTGTTTTTGTGCAGAGTCTTTATTCATTTGACTGTGCCAATCAGTACACGGATAACTGCGACACAACACGTCCGTGATTTGTGGGTTTAACCTCCACACGCTGGGTGTTACGGCATCCAATCACTGACCACATAGCAGAGCTGCAGGTGCGCACGTAAGGCGCTGAAACAAAGTGCTGCAAAAATCTTTTCGCGAAATTTCCTATCTCTACTTATACACATTAACTGTTGAACATAAATAGGTGAACCTGAACACTGAACATTTTGTCAAGTCTTCGTCTGTTACATTAAGGTAACAAATCAGTTATCACCATAACAAAAATAAGTTTTAAATGGAGAATGTATGTATGTGTGTGTATGTGTGTGTATATATATATATATATATATATATATATATATATATATATATATATATATATATATAGTGTATGTGTGTGTTTGATGGCCGTGGTGAAATTATTTTCACTCTGTGCTCTAATTTCAAAAATAAATGCATGGGTTCAGCTAACTTTTAGCTAAAGAAATTTTAATGAAAAAATAATTTTGTATTTAATTTTTGTAGAATGGCCAGGGAAAAGTCACAACATAAACTTATCTCTAAAAATCGAGAAAAGGTAGAAGAATTTTGATGAGACTGCTAGCCACCGTGTACAACAACTGCAGCTGAAAAATTGTTAAATGTTGCATATAAAACAATCAGGATATCTATATACGACACGTAATTTACGTTAAAATTCAACTTAACATAGTGTACATTTTATTTTAGAAATTTGTAAAAGAGTGTGTTAGTTTTGTAAAACATTTTTTTGTTTGAATTCTTATTATGAAATGAGAAAGTTAAAGTTAATAATTACAGTTCTAATGCTTCTAGTAATGTAGAACCCGCTTAGGGTATTTACGAGGATCATATGACTCGGCTAAGGTTCTGTTCTATTATCGTTGAGTTACAGCTCTTGCATTTGCATGTTGGTTGGCTGTAAGCCCCTGGGTACCGCAGCGCAGTGAGAGGTTATTGTAGCAGGAATCTGGCTGCAACAGTAGCCCGTACTGCAGTCACGCGAAAGTATAAGGGAGAGTGGGGTTCGGAAACACGAGCGTGCACTGCGGCGGGGCTGTCGTGTCGTATCGCGTCGCATAGTGCGCGGCCGGCCTTGGGGAGACACCCTGCCCTACCCTCTCCATTATATTCCATCCTCTGACCTGTGGTCAATAAGAGGAGTCGCTAGCAAGACTTCGTCTGTAAAATCTGTGTTTGCGCGTTATCTCTGTGAATAACTGTTCAGATAGGTTGTTTTCCAAAAAGTAAAAGAACTTTAACCTATAGATTCCACATTTTACTTTAGTGCTTTTGAATATCTTTAAAGAGGGGGAAAAAAAAATGTGAAAATGGATATAAATGGCATTTTCAGGCCCAGTTCCTTAATTTTTGTATTTGTACGAGGTATGGTTTGTTTTATAGACATATGCTAAGACTTTTTGTACAGTAATGAAAATTGTCTGGCTTTTATAGTTTTTGCATAATGTTCGTCAAAGTCCAAGTTTGCATCAAATGGTTTTATACAAGAAAGGAAAGCCAACTGACTGACATAAATGAAATAATTCACAGTGAAGAACAGTGCCATAAGCTACGTAAAGATATGTATAAAACCACACTGAAAATATTTTGTATTTAAAAATATTATTGCCAATTTTATGAACTTATTTAAATACAAAAACATTTAATGCGGGTTCTGTAAGTCAGTTGGTTTTTTGTTTCGTGTATAAAACAAGTTATGCAAATATGGGCTTTGACATGCCGTTTAACAAAAACTATGAAAGCTAGTAGTAGGAGAAAAATGAGAGATCTGGCACAGGGGGCTTGGGGCAGTGGTGCTGTGGTCCCTGATGACGCAATCAACATGGCCGCCGTGACGTCACTGTCCGCCATCTTGGATTACGCCACTGCCCGCCATCTTGGATGACGTCACTGTCCGCCATCTTGTTTTTGAGTCCGCCATGTTGTTTTTGGATTTTCCAAATTCGATTTTTTTCCAAATTTGGTTTTTTTCAAATTTCGATTTTTCGATTGTTACATCATCTGCTTGTGACGTCACGTCGGCTGCTACGCAGCCGCCATGTTTGTTTACATCGTCTGCTTGTGACGTCACAATTTTTTCGTCTTCTGCTGGTGACGTAATGATTCCAACGTTGGCTGCTAGTCAGCGCTGCAGTCGCCATGTTTGTTTTCTTCATCGTCTGCTAGGCGGCGCTAGTGTCGCCATGTTTGTTTTCTCCGTTGTCTGCTAGGCGGCGCTGCTGTCGTGTGCTGGGCGCAGCCATGTTTGTTCCAATGTTTACTTCTGACATTGGAAGGTAGAGTGCGCTAGTGTCGCTGAAGGTAAGGGCCAAGTTGCAAGTG